>ML387128.1:2277-80951 GCA_005239525.1 Nicotiana knightiana | reverse complement strand
GGGAGAGGGGAGAGGGAGTTGGCAGTGCAGTTGGCAATCCCCAAACAAAAGTTTGGAGAGTACTGTTCACATGTTCTGCGATCAATTGTTTTAAAACACCTTGCTCAACAGTTTGATCATCCCCATGTTGTTCATTCGTGTGTGATGTTGATCTTTCAGGTGTTCCCTCTCGAGACTGTCGAGAAGATTCATGTGACGAAGGGATTGGTGGAGATCCTCCCTCCTGTTGGTCAATGTCGTTGACTGTTGACATAATTTGATTGTGAGAAAGAATGATTTGAAAAGTAAAAAGATTATCAGATTCCCAGTAGCGGAACCAATTTGTTTAACCAAAAAATAGGATTCTTAGTCAAAGCCTAATTTTAGAAGAAATTGGGTATAATTCCTTACTTCCTCAATAATTCGCTTGAAAGGAAATAAAAATGGTAATAAAAATTAGCTGAAAAGAGAGAATAATAGATTTCACTGAATACACAAGAGAAATTAAATATCTTCTGATAGTACTCGGAACTTGTCCTTACATAACGAGATTCTGCACCCTTATATAGGTACACCCAAATATAACATTTTTTCCTATTTATGGCGAATTCATTATGGGCATTAATGGTATTAATTGCCTGTTATGATACTAACTATAAGAATTTTGTAACAATTCTGATTGCCTTTCCTCATTAATTGTGGGTTCATGAATCTTCCTTCTTTCTAGTGTTGATCGTTCCGCTCATGTCTCTTCAACAACTGCTTAGGCCCCAACATTGATTCTTTATTGCCTCGTGGGTGTTTGCCCTGCGTCTTCCGTGCTTCATATACTTCATTAATGAAGTACGTCAGTTATCATTCCACTATTGTTCCAAGTATCATGCTTTGTCAGCTAAATATGATTCCACATGTAACAATTATTTACCACCAATACAACATCTATTTTGGATTAAGTGCCAAAATCTCGACTGTTTCCAACACACTAGAAGAAGAGCTAGTGCACAAATGTATAGAGTTCATATATTGCTACCTCTCTGTTTCATATTATCTGTCGTGCTTTTTTACACGCCCCTTAAGAAATATTAATTAGGAAAGGGATTAGACTATTATACTCTTATATATGTCTTAAGATAAAATCTCTCTTCATTGAATATTTATTCTATTTATGTATTATGTCTATCTTCAAAAATAATTATTACTAAGGGTAAAAAAGTAAAAAGATAATTAATTTTATCTTAAACTTTTAAAATGATAAATAATTTGAGACAATTATATTTAGTAACTAATACTTTTAATATGAGAAGGAGGAAGTATAAAGCGGATGTAGAACCTATGATTTTAAGTCAGCGGATAATAACTAAGAGCAAACATATCTTGTGTTTGAATTGTTGAAACTTGAAACGTATTAGAAATGTGCTTTTTCTAACATGAAAAAAAAGAAGCTATAAAATTGTGGGCCGCAGATAGGGACAAGTGTCAGACTACTCGACCAAAGTGAATAGTTTTACTTTAGACCCGCGTGGCATGGAATCAATCACCTGTTCTCCCATTTTACGAAGCTCCCTTCGGTTGAGAATCAGAAAAAAGATAGTAGAAAGAAGGCGCCAATGGAGAAGATCAGAGATGTAAAAAGACACAGAGAAGTAACTCGCCAATTTATTGAATCAACTTTTCACTTTGCTTCGTACGTATTTTTTTCCCGCGCTTTTCCCCCCAAGAACCAGTTGAAATTTTCTCTATTTTTTTCCTGTTTGCTAATGATACTTAGTTTCATGTATATCTGCAATTTTAACTGTTGCTATCCATATAATATGAGATTACACGGAAATCAAGCAAAAAATCATTGTTTATAATTGAAACTGCAAATTCAAGCTCATAGTGGTTTAGTTACTAAGTTAATAATATGACCACCGAGCATATACTTGGAAAATTAGGTTTAACAATGTTAAATTTCATGATAAGCTAAGTTCTGAACTGTGGGGTCAATATCTAAGAAATTAGAAATTAAATCAATGAGGAAGAAGACTACTTAATTTACTCACTTATGATTAATGCGCTTCTGAATAAGTTGATTGTTTTAGTTTTCTACAGTTATCCTGTTATTCTCTTTGCAAAATGGTTAACACGATAGTTGAGATTATACCATGATGTTCACAAAATTACCCAGGGGGGGGATCTGATTGTCCCAAGATGGAGGAAAATCAGAATTTTCTCTGTACTTTTCTGAATAGATAAAACATATAATATGCATTTTCTAAATTTGTCAGAGAGATAAAGAGAGAGAGAGGAAAAGATATATATATGTATAGATATATATCTCACTATCCTGGATTTTATGGTTCTTTTATCTGTTAGATTGAAGAAAATATTGTTGTCAAGTAATATTAGCACTTTTACTTAGTTTCGAAGGAGATAACCTTTCATTCTATTAAGTACATAAAGTATTAGCTAGAATTAGGACTAATGGTGACTAAATCGTTTGAAGGGGAGCCTTGGAGCAACGGTAAAGTTGTCTATGTGTGACCTATAGGTCACGGGTTCGATCCGTGGTTCGGCGAATGCTTGCATTAGATTAGGTTGTCTACATCACATCCCTTGGGGTGCGGCCCTTCCCCGTAGCCTTTGTGAACGCTGGATGCCTTGTGCACCGAGCTGCCCTTCTTTTTTTTGACAACTAAATCGTTTATGCCATTTGGTGGTATAAGGAATTATTTGTAAGTAAAACCAAAAAAATTAAGATAAAGAAATTTCAGGCATTTAGAGTAGCATTAACTATGGATTCTGATATTTTTCTTTTATAATGTGAAAATATAGTGACTAATCTACTTGATTAGCAAAGGTGATTACCACATCATTTATTCCATTAAGTGCAGTAAGGAACTAGTTATACGTAAAAAGAAGCGATTTGGTTTAAGAAAATGTAGATGTATTTGTCATAATGTCTAATTAGTGGAAAGGAGTTTTGGAATGATAAAGTAGATTGTGATAGACAGCTTGGACCTCTGAAATTTTGCGAGATCACCCTGATAAACAGTTTTCTCTGGTTAAAGGCTCATCAATTGACATGCCAGATTTATGGAACTTGAACTTGAAGTCAAACTTCCTTCTTAGCTTACACGGGAAAAAAGAAATTAAGAAAGAGATAATTTTATTAAAGTTGCTGTTATGCTGGCTAAATTGTGGGTTACATTTACAGAGCAGCTATTGTTGAAAGGTGATGGTATCTGTATATGTTTGCGATGGTAAATCACTCTAATATTCTTTGCAGGTGTAGTTAGTTTAAGATCTTAACTAATTCTCCTTGTCAATTTACTCTCAAGATCTACCTTGTTTGGGTGTATGTGCACCCAACAAGCACATGTACCAGAGATCAATGTGGCTTGAATGCTGAAATGTTGTTGGTCTACATTAGGCTTAAACTGGATACCTATACAACTTTAATGTCTTAAATGTATACAAATTTTGAAAATATGTTTTTTGTTTCCAGTTTGTAACATCTATCTGCTGAAGTCCGTGGTGTTAGCCAACCGAGGTAAAGCATTTGCGCAATGAAGATCCTGATGGTGCATTTGTACTTTGTTAACAAATTATGGGTTCTCAAATCATACATGGCCTCTATGAAAATCCTACTTAAAAATAAATAGACTTGTAAACTTTGTCCCATAATTTATTTGTCACAGTGAGGTCTCTTACGTGAGGAATGAAGAGCCTCTCACCATTGATATTAGATTGACTCATAGGAAAAACAGGTACTGATAATTTGATTGTGCATTTAAACAAGTACAAACACAGAGGTTGTGCAGCATGGAGTTTAGAGTGTGAAGAAGAGATTTCACATATGCTCTCTCAGGGACCATAATCATCATGAGTTAATTTTTAGTTTGTCTATGTACTTTCCTTCAATGATATCTTCTTGAGAAATGAAGTCTAGGAAATCACTGAAGCTTCCTTCTTTGTAGGACAAGATATGTTGTTCATTGACAAGGTCTGGTGCAGGTCTAACTTTTTTACCTAAAGCTAGACTATGAAGGCTGGCAATCGAAATGCGCTTTTTTTCTGAGTTAACTGCTGCTCTGTGGTAAACGCTTTTGTATCTGCCATTGCTCAATACTTCCATGTGATCTCCCAGCTGAACAATGAGAGCTCCTTCAATGACTGGAACTGCATGCCACTTTTCATCTCGGTCCATGATTTGCAAGCCCTGATGATTTTGAAGAATGATGGATAGCATACCATAATCTGTGTGTGGTGGCAATCCCAGTGTAAGATCTGGCTCAGGACATGCTGGATAGCAATTAACGGCCATGACCTGAGAGCCTTCTGCAATGTCTTCATGTAAGTAACTAGGGTTTAATCCTAAGCTCTCAAATATCACTTCCATGAGTTCTTCTTGCAACTTTTGCACTGCCTTTGTGTAATTTCCCATTTTCTCCCTGCATGATAAGCTGCTTTAGGCACTTGAAAAAATTATATCGTTCTTGAACAGTAAGAATATGCACCTATAAGATAGCAAAAGCATATTGCAAAGGAAAATGAGAGACTTACTTGTAACATGTGGGATTTGACGGCCACAGGTCAATCCAATTTGAGATTGGATTAGCGTAGTGCTTGAGGAAGTCCCTCCAAAAGTGTACTTTGTCTTTGACATGATTTAGACTAGTACCATATCTTATGGGTTCATGAACATTTGAAGACAAGAGATGCTTTTTCTCTTCCGTTGGTAAATCGAAGAATCCGCTCGCAGCATCTATGGCATCTTTCATGACCGACAATGGGATTCCATGGTTAACTACCTGCAAAGTCATTTATCACATGCATGTTGTTATTTTACGTTCAGGTTGAAATTATGAAGGATGTTGTATTTCCTTCCTGTTAGCCAACCTAAGTAGCTGAATTCTTGGACACTTGTTTTAACAAATTTGAAAATAAAGGGAAGAGAGAAGACATATGAGTTGAAGCCTAGAACCCTACCATGTGCATGACATGAAGTTCTTTCTTCTTGATTTGCAAATTCTTTTTCTATATGCGGATGATCTAACATCTTTTTACTTGGTGTGTGAATATTATTCACTGGATCCTATCTTGAGGAACTTTATGTATACTGAAGTAAATAAATAGGGCAAGACTATCTTATTTTAGTGCGTGATTGCAGGTGACATGGACGTAACACGACAAGTATGGTACCTGGAAGAAACCTAGTTCCTTGCAAGCCAGGTGTACTTCCTGGATTATCTGAGGCCGAAGAAGAGGGTGTTGCAGACAGGATAGATCCACAATGGGTAAGCATGTGTCACACAGGGTTCGCTTGGGGCGTAAGGACGGGGGAAGAATGTAACGCTTGGGAACATAGGTTAGCCCCTCTTCATTTAGTGTCATGGCACTAGTAAATGAACCATTTGGTGAAGCTGAACTATCTCTCATTTTTCCAACCATATTGTGCTCTTTTGCCCTTTATGCTTATGGCTTATCTCCCTTTTTATATGCAACAAATGTGAAGATAAGGTTGGAGTTTTTGATTATTTATTCAGTTATATATGTAACGAATAGACGCACAATGTGATGGTACCATGACTATAACCAATGGAGAAAACTCATACATGAAGAGCCTCAGAGTGAACATTATAGGTCTGTAACTCTCATGTGAAGGTAATTGTCGGTTCCAATAGTTGCATCCGATAGAATAACAGTGTACAGATTCAAGTGGGGGTGAGCCCACGCGCCATGAGGGAGAATGGTGAGCTAATTTAACACGTACGGTACGTAGGCATTCTGGGATTTCGGAACATTAGTTCCTTTTTTCCTCTTAATTTCTTATCAGGTGCAATTTTCCTACTCAATGTGGTGACGAGACGTGGAGGAAACAGAGTAAATTGCTAAGGCGGCAATTCTCATAGTATTTGTTTTTTTTTCCTGATTCGAAAAATCAAATGAAATAAAAAGTTGGCATGTCTCTTGGTTTGATTTGGTTTGAATTTCTTTTTTGGGACTTGATTATAGTTTGAATAAGAAAAATTTCAGTGAGCTGACTTTTAAATACAGTATATATCTTTTCTCATAGACAATCCACAAAAATTCTGTGAGTTTTTTCTTTTATAATTACTCCGTTATATTCATGATCCTTACTTGTAATGTTATCTTTTATATTATTATTCTGAATAATCCATTTTTGCTTATTTAATGGTTCTTAAAATTAAATATAGCATATTATTATTTAGGTTTCATATTGAGTTTTGTGTCCTATATTGAGAAATTTTTAGGCGTCATTAGCAGGTGTTGCAGATAAAAATTCTCACATAATAATAATTTAATAGATAATAAGCTTGTCCATTTGTTTAATTCTTGCCAAGAATATATTGACTATATAGAATTGTTTATCCATAATTCTAATAGATTGAATGACGCGTTCGTATTTATGTTTAAAAAATTTGGAAAAACTAACACAATCGAAATGAAAAAGCTGCTGCGGTGGGTTTGTTTTTTTTTCTTTCTTCACGATACCAGAACTAAATCCGAACTATTTATGAATTAAAAGTAAACTTTTATCTACACAGTATAGTCGTACCTCAGTATAATAGCTGATAAATATATCTTTTTGTATATTAATATTATACTATATAATAAATATGTTTTATATATAATCAATGTATATTTTTCATATATTCAGATAGAGATTGTAATTCTTTTTAGCCGGTTGTCAAATATGTTAATAGGGTATGACGATATCACTGGACTGTAAGCGTTGGCCTTTGATGACTAGTCCGCATTGGTTTCTTTCTTTTTGAGTTTTTGTTTTTAATTTTATTTATTAGAGTATTTTGATTTCAATGTAAAATTTATGAAATTAAAAATGAACAAGAATAATATTCCATTGAAAAGAATACATTTGGCGTAGAAAACACACAAATTCTTCAATTTAAAAACAAGAAATGTATAAAGAAACTAGAATTTTCAAGTAAAGAAAATAGAAGCCTTAAATTAATGTCAAAATCAACTACTACTAATTAATACTATTTTCATCTTTGGATAACTTAGTGAGTTCATCTTATGAGTCTAAAGACTTTCGACTCCTTGAGTTCTTCGTTCAGTATTGACTCAATCTAATAGTAATTTATAAGATGTTGGGTTTTGTTAGTAAAAGTAAAAACGAAAGAGGTGTGAATGGAAAATGGTGGGAAAAGAAATAAAGGGAAATGAAAATTTGAATTAGTTCACCTTACTAATGTATTTTGTCCCTCAACGAAAGAAGGAAAGAAAATATTTGTGCTTATATAGAGAAGCACATCTTTTAGCTCTTAAAGAGTGAAGAAGAAGTGGTGCCTCGCGCCGTTGTCGTCGCTCGCTCGGATTCGGCATCGGCTTAACCTCATTTTCCACCACTGAAAATCTGAAATCTCTCCCCTCAATCTTCTGCATTCTTCATTGGTTTTCAAAAACCAAAGACGCAAGCATTTTGTGTGATTTGCTCCGCCATTTGAGTTCGTCGAAGTTCTGTGATTTGAAGTGCCGCTATCACAAAATAGTTATTCCGTTCTATCATGAGGGAATTAATCTGAAACCTTGGCAAACTGTGAGGGGATTAAATTCCTTAAGGAAACACAAGAAACTTGTGGGCTCGAAATTTTTCTGTTTTGTTTTCTTAAACTAATGTTTGCTGATTTACTAGTTTTGAATAAGTGTGATAACGTGCTTAAGGAATTTAATATTTATTTCTGTGTTCATCTTACTTTCTGGTTTGGGAGACTAAAATCATAGTGATTTTCTACTCCCGTTTTGGAGATTAAAATTTTCGGATTTTCTAATCCAGTTTGAGATTAAAGTCTTTGTGATTTTCTACTCAATTCGAGATATCAAAAACTTGGTTGTTTGTATTCGGTTTGAAGATATAAAAACTTCACCAAGATACTAATATTGTTTGTGTCAATTTCTTTTACAGAAAAATGACAACAAGTACGGAACAACAAAATGGTTATGTTGGAACGACTACTGCTGATGGCTACGGCGTCTTCAAGTCGCACAACGCCTGCACCGACAGAAAAGCTCGGGGCGTGGACTTCAAACGATGACAGCAGAAAATGTTCTTCTACCTGACCACACTCAGTCTGCAGCGCTTTATAAGCGAGGACGTTCTAGTCTTGGGAGAAGAGACTCCGACAAATGAGCGATTTATGGTCATGGAGGCATGTAAGCATTCTGACTTCTTGTGCAAAAATTATATATTGAGTTGTTTGGAAGATGGCTTGTACAACGTTTACAGTGCCATGGAAACTTTGTAAGAGTTGTGGAACGCTCTTTAAAAGAAGCACAAGAGGGAAGATGCTGGATTAAAGAAGTTTGTTGCTGCAAAGTTCTTGGACTTTAAAATGGTTGACAGTAAGTCTGTCATAACTCAAGTTCAAGAACTACAAGTCATCGTTCAGACCTCCTTGCCGAAGGTATGGTCATAAATGAAGCATTTCAGTTTCGGCATTTATTGAAAAGTTGCCTCCGATGTGGAAGGACTTTAAAAACTACTTGAAACATAAGCGCAAGGAGATGATATTGGAAGACCTTATTGTTTGCCTAAGGATTGAAGAGGACAACAAGGCTGCAGAAAAGAAGTCTCGTAAAAATTTAACAATAATGAGTGCAAATATTGTTGAGGATGCTTCAACGAGCAAAAAGAGAAAGAAGCCGTCTGGACCAAAGAATTACCCAAGCAAAAAGAAGTTCAAAGGTAATTTCCACGACTATGAAAAGGTTGGACACAAGGCTGCTGAATGCCATGCACCAAAGAAGGACAAGAAGAAAAGTCAAGCACACATGATTGAGAAGAATGATGAAATAGACAATTTATGTGACATGCTTCCGAAATGCAACCTAGTCGGAAATCCTAGAGAATGGTGGATTGATTAGGGGGCAACTCGTCATGTTTGTGCTAACAAGGAGTTGTTTACTCCTTACGCTCCTGTTGGACCCAACGAGACAGTTTTTATGGCAAATTTTGCTACTGCAAAAATTGAAGGAACGAGCAAGATAACTTTGAAGATGACTTCTGGCAAGATTGTGACTCTAAATGATGCCCTTCATGTTCCTGAAATGCGGAAGAATTTAGTCTCGACATCACTTCTAGTCAACAATGGCTTTAAGTGTGTTTTTGTTTCCGACAAGGTTGTAGTTAGTAAGAATGAAATGTATGTAGGAAAAGGTTACCTTACAGAGGGTCTTTTTAAACCCAATGCAATTGCCATTGATATGAATAAATTTCAGCTTCTTCTTACTTGCTTGAGTCAAATAATTTATGGCATGAACATTTAGGCCACGCCAACTTCAAAACTTTGCGAAAAATGATTAATTTGGAAGTATTGCCTAAGTTTGAATGCAATAACTCGAAATGTCAAATATGTGTGGAATCAAAGTATTTTAAACATACTTATAAGTCAGTTGAAAGGAATTCAAATCCTTTAGACTTGATTCACGCAGATATTTGCGACATGAAGTCAATACCATCTCGCGGTGGGAAAAAGTATTTCATAACTTTTATTGACGACAATAATAGATATTGCTATTTTTACTTACTTAATAGTGAAAATGAAGCAATTGATGCATTCAAAAAATACAAAAATTAAGTTGAAACGCAACTAAATAAAAATATCAAAATGATAAGAAGTGATAGGGGCGACAAATATGAATCTCCTTTTGAAGAAATATGTTTGGAAAATGACATTATTCACCAAAAAACTGCCCCTTATTCACCGCAATCTAATGAAATTGCGGAAATAAAGAATAGAACGTTAAAGAATATGATGAATGCCTTGTTAATAAGTTCTGGTTTACCTCAGAACTTGTGGGGGGGGAAGCTATTCTTATAGCTAACCGAATACTGAATCGAGTTCCTCAGAGTAAAACGCAATCCATTCCATATGAAAAATAGAAAGGAAGGAAATCCAACTTAAAATATTTTAAAGTGCGGGGGTGTTTGGATAAAGTGCAAGTTCCTAAACACAAAAGGGTAAAGATTGGACCAAAAACCGTTGATTGCATTTTTGTAGGATATGCAACAAATAGTAAGACATATCGTTTCCTGGTTCATAAATCATAGAATCCCGATATTCATGTTAATACGGTAATTGAATCAGATAATGCTGAATTCTTTGAGAATATTTATCCGTATAAAATGGAATGGGAGTCGTCTAATGGAAAATCTAAGCGACCTCGGGAAGAAGCAAAGGAAAGTACTTTTGATGAGGAAAATCCAAGACGTAGTAAACGTCAAAGGACAACTACTTCCTTTGGACCAGATTCTCTGGCATTCTTATTGGAAAATGAGCCTCAAAC
Source organism: Nicotiana knightiana (assembly GCA_005239525.1). NCBI lineage: Eukaryota > Viridiplantae > Streptophyta > Magnoliopsida > Solanales > Solanaceae > Nicotiana > Nicotiana knightiana. The sequence continues at coordinate 70,658 of ML387128.1, read as the reverse complement.
GGTCAAAGAAGTAATGTCTTCCTCGGAAGCACAATATTGGAAAGAGGCAGTCAATAATGAGATAGAATCCATATTAAGTAATCATACTTGGGAATTGGTTGATCTTCCTCCGGGAAATAAACCTTTGGGTTCTAAATGGATTTTCAAAAGGAAAATGAAAGCTGATGGTACTATTGACAAATATAAGTCAAGATTAATTGTTAAAGGGTTTAGAGAATGAGAAGATCTTGATTACTTTGACACATATTCGCCGGTAACATGTAACGATCTAGCCAGTTGTTTCGATAGTTATAGCCTCACTTACTCAATTTCTATTTCTTTTGTGATTTACAGTTGTTTATGTCTTACCAGGTTAGTTGGTTCGGGTCCGAAGTGGTTTTGATGTGAATTGAGACACTTAGTCTCCTAATTGGAAGTTTAAGTTGGAAAAGTCGATTGGATGTCGACTTGTATGTAAAAGACCTCGGATTTGAATTTTTATGGTCCCATTAACTTCGTTAGGTGATTTTGGACTTAGGAGCGCGTCCGGAATGTGATTTGGAAGTCCATAATAGAATTAGGCTTGAATTGGCGAAAGTTTGAATTTTGCTGATTTTGGCCAGCAATGAAAAATTTGATATCGGGATCGGATTGGATTTACGTAAGTTGGAATAGGTTCGTAGTGTCATTTTTTACTTGTGCGCAAAATTTGAGGTTAATCGGACATGATTTGATATGTTTCGGCGTCGTTTGTAGAATTCAGAAATTTCTAAGTTCATTAGGCTTGAATCCGAGCGTAATTCGTGTTTTTGAGGTTAATTGAGGTGATTTGAGGATTCGACTAAGTTCGTATCGTGTTATAGGACTTGTTGGTATGTTTGGTTGAGGTCCCGAGGGCCTCGGGGTGATTTCGGTTGGTTAACAGCTTGAGTTTGCCAACCCAGATTGAGGATTTTCCAGGGTGATGGTATTATTGGGGGGTGGTGTTAGTGGTGAAGGTAACGCTTCCGGTAATCTCCTCAAAAATTCTTGCAAAGCTTGGCTCACATACTCTGCAATCATTTTCTTTACTCGATCTTGTTCCACCGTTTGATCATTATCACCATTGTTGTTATTGGATCTTTCTGGGGATTGTTCCCTTGAACCACGTGGGGTTCTGAAGGCGATGGAACTGGGGTTCCATTCCTTTGCTGGTTGTTGTCGTTGGAGTTCGACATAGTTCAGAGGATATCACTTGAAAAGCAAACAAATATAATCAGATTCCCGGTAGCGGAACCAATTTGTTTAACCAAAGAATTAGATCTTTTGACTAAAGCTATTTCTAGGATGAACACGGGTTACTGATAATCAAGGAAATAGAGAAAAATGAATAATAGACAATATTGCAGAAGTATAGAAAAGCAAAGTAGATTGTATTTTAGAATCAGATGCCTTTACAAGCTGTATTCCCCCCTCTTATATAGGAGATTCCTTGATATAACGTACAACTCTTGCTATGGTTGCCCATTAATGACTAATTATGACATTAATGAGGCGTTACAAAGGATAACGGTAATTGGGGTACGGTTACATAACGTACGAGTAATCAATTGTGGGTTCTTGAATCTGCTCATAGCTTTGTCCAGATTCATTTTGACCGTGTCTCTTTCCTATTTTGATCAGGTTGAGTTTCCCGTGGCTGATAAGCTCGAGGGTTTATTGAATCGTGCCTCTTTGTTCCATACCTCTTTAAAGAATCACATCCAGCTGTCGCGTTCTCCTGTGTCCACATAACTGGCTGAGTTGTCAAAAGCTGGCTTACGTGTGAAACTCTTTTCTACCAATACATTGATTCTTGTCCTTCAGGAGGCCCTAGATCAGACTCTGACCGTGTGCGCAGGCCTTGCTCAAGCGGTCTCAATTTCGAGGGGACACTCAGACTCCCGCTGCCTGCACACCCGAGCAGGTAGTACAGGGACTCCAGACATCGGGGGCGCCACCAGCCCAGCCGATTGCAGCTGCTTAGGACTATGTGGTTCCTGCTATGCCTGAGGATGAGCAACGTAGATTGGAGAGGTTTGGGAGACTCTAGCCTCCATCTTTCATTGGTTCAGAGGGAGAGTATGCACAAGGCTTCTTGGACAAGTGTCAGAGGATACTCCATACAACAGGTATTCTGGAGACCACTGGGGTCTCGTTCACCACTTTTCAGTTTTATGGGGCTGCATTCAGTTGGTGGGAGGATTACGAGAAGCGTAGGCCGGTCGGCGCAACACCCCTTACCTTGCAGAAATTCTCCGTTCTCTTTCTAGAGAAGTTCGTGCCTTAGTCCCGCAGAGAGGAGCTGCGCAGACAGTTTGAGCAGCTTCGTCAGGGTGATATGTGTGTGACGCAGTATGAGATGCAATTCTTGGAGTTGGCCCGTCATGCTATCTGGTTGGTTACCACAGACAGACAGAGGATCAGGAGGTTTATAGATGGCCTCACTTTTCAGTTGCGATTGCTTATGACCAGAGAGAGAGTGTATGGTGCTACTTTTAATAAGGAGAGGGTTGAAAGGGAGGACAAGAGGCCTCACGGACAGGGTGGATTTGGCGGTGTTCCTTCTGGAGTTAGTTCCAGCACGGTAAGGGTCGTCTATTCCGACATGCTCAGGCGGCTCGCCTAGTTCACCATAGTGCATCATCTGGCCACAAGGGTCACAAAGTCATCAGCAGGTCCAGTCGTCATTCGTGCACTACCAGCACAGATTTCTCACCATGCCTCGTCAGCTCAGGTTTCCACAAGTAGTTCCTCTGAGCATCAGGAGCAACAGTTCCGTCAGAGGAGGGGTTGTTTCGAGTGAGGAGATTTTGGTCACATTAAAAGAGATTGCCCTAGGTTATTGAGTGGGGCTTCGCAGTAGAGTACTCGGCTGATGGCACTAGCACCAGCAGCTCCACTACCCATCCAGCCAGCTCGAGGTGGGGCTCAGTCATCTAGGGGTCGCCCGAGAGGGGATGCTGATCAGGAGGTTCCATGCCCGTTTCTATGCCCTCCCTGCCAGACCAGATGGAATCACTTCAGATGCTGTGATTACAGGTATCGTCTCAGTTTTCCACAGAGATGCCTCTGTATTATTTTTCCACTTATTCATATGTTTCCTCGTATTTAAGTCATTTTCTGTATATGCCCCGTGAGTCTCTAGTTTCATCTGTTCATGTATCTACTCCGATGGGCAATACTATTATTGTGGACCGTGTATATCGGTCATGTATGGTGACTATTGGGAGTCTGGAGACTAGAGTAGATCTTTTGCTGCTCAGTATGGTCGATTTTGATGTGATAATGGGTATGGATTGGTTGTCTCCATGCCATGTTTTTTTAGATTTTCACGCTAAGACCGTGACGTTGGTGATACCGGGATTGCCGAGGGTTAAGTGACGGTTTTATAGACTATGTTCCCAGTAAAATGATTTCATACTTGAAGGATCAGCGGATGGTTGAGAAGGGTTTTCTATCTTATTTGTCCTTTGTGAGGGATGCTAGTGCAGAGGCCCCTGCTATTGATTCTGTTCCTGTGGTGTGTGATTTTTCAGATGTGTTTCATGCAGACCTGTCGGGCATGCCGCCTTACAAGGATATTAACTTCGGTATTGATTTTGTGCCGGGCACTCAACCCATTTCTATTCCACCGTATTGTATGGCACCGGTGGAGTTGAAGGAGTTGAAGGAAAAACTTCAAGAACTACTTGATAAGGGGTTTATTCGGCCTAGCGTGTCACCTAGGGGTGCACTAGTTCTATTTGTAAAGAAGAATGATGGTTCTATGAGGATGTGCATTGATTACAAGCAGTTGAACAAGGTCACAGTCAAGAACAAGTATCCTTTGCCACGTATTGATGATCTATTTGACCAGCTTCAGTGAGCGAGGGTGTTCTCCAAGATTGATTTAAGGTCAGGGTATCACAAGCTGAAGATTCGGGATTCAGATATTCTTAAGACAACTTTCAGGACCTGATATGGCCATTATGAGTTCCTTGTGATGTATTTTGGGCTGACCAACGCCCCAGCAACATTCATGCATTTGATGAACAATGTGTTTCAGTCTTATTTGGACTCGTTCGTTATTGTATTCATTGATGACATCCCGGTATACTCTCGTAGGCAGGAGAAACATGCCCAACATCTGAGGGTTGTGTTGCAGAGATTGAGTGAAGAGAAGCTTTATGCAAAAATCTCCAAGTATGAGTTTTGGCTCAGTTCAATGGCATTCTTGGGGCATTGTCGTGTCCAGTGAGGGTATTCAGGTGGATCCGAAGAAGACTGAGGCGGTGTAGAGTTGGCGCAGACTGTCCTCAGCCACAAAGATTCAAAGCTTTCTTGGTTTGGCGGGCTACTACCGTCGTTTTGTGGAGGGTTTTCCATATATTTCATCGCCCTTGACCAAATCGACACAAAAGGGTGCTCCATTCAAGTGGTCGGATGAGTGCGAGGAGAGCTTTCAAAAGCTCAAGACTGCTTTGACCACGACTCCAGTTCTAGTTTTGCCATCAGCTTCTGGTTCTTACACAATGTATTGTGATGCCTCGCGGATCGGTATTGGGTGCGTTTTGATGCAGGAGGGTAGAGTGATTGCTTATGCTTCGCTCCAGTTGAAGACTCATGAGAAGAACTATTTTGTCCATGACCTTGAGTTAGCAGATATCGTTCATGCCTTGAAGATTTGGCGGCACTATTTGTATGGGGTCCATTGTGATACATACACTGATAACCGGAGTTTGCAACATCTGTTCAAGCAGAAGGATATTAACTTGCGTCAGCGGAGGTGGTTGGAGCTTCTTAAGGACTATGATATCACCATTTTGTACCATCCCGGGTAGGCCAATGTGGTGGCCGATGCCTTGAGTCACCGAGAGGAGAGTTTGGGGAGCTTAGCGTACCTTCCAACAGCAGAGAGGCCATTGGCGCTGGATGTTCAGTCCTTGGCTAGTCAATTTTTCAGATTGGATATTTTTTAGCCGAGCCGGATATTGGCTTGTGTGGTCTCTAGGTCTTCTCTTTATGATCGTATCAGGGAGCGTCAATATGATGACCCCCATCTGCTCTTCCTCCAGGACAGGGTTCAGTGAGGTGATGCTAGGGATGTGACTATTGATGATGACGGGGTGTTGAGGATGCAGGGCCGGATATGTGTTCCCAATGTAGATGGGCTACGGGAGTTGATTCTTGAGGAGGCCCACAGCTCGCGGTATTCCATCCATCCGGGTGCCGGGAAGATGTACCAAGATTTGAGACATCATTATTGGTGGAGGAGGATGAAGAAAGATATAGTTGGGCTTGTAGCTCGGTGTCTCAATTTTTAGCAGGTTAAATATAAGCATCAGATACCTGGTGGATTGCTCCAGAGGTTAGAGATCCCAGAGGGAGCGGATCACCATGGATTTCGTAGTTGGGCTCCCACGGACTTCGAGGAAGTTCGATGCTATATGGGTGATTGTGGATGGGCTGACCAAGTCCGTGCACTTCATTCCGGTTGGTACTACTTATTCCTTAGAGCGATTGGCTGAGATTTACATCCGAGAGATTGTTCGCCTTCATGGTGTCCTAGGTTCCATCATTTTAGATAGAGGCACACAATTTACATCGCAGCTTTGGAGAGCGTGCAAAGAGAAGTTGGGTACTGAGGTTGGGTTGAGCACGACCTTTCACCCTCAGACGGACGGACAGTCCGAGCGCACTATCCAGATATTGGAGGACATGTTGCGCGCTTGTGTCATTGATTTTGGGGGTTCATAGGACCAGTTTATGCTGCTCGTGGAGTTTGCATATAACAACAGTTATTAGTCGAGCATTCAAATGGCTCCGTTCGAGGCCTTATATTAGAGGCGGTGTAGATCTTCGGTGGGATGGTTTGATCCGGGTGAGGCTAGGCTCTTGGGTACAGACTTGGTCCAGGATGCATTAGACAAGGTGGAATTGATTCAGGAGCGTCTTCGCACGGCGCAGTCTAGGAAAAAGATCTATGCTGACAGGAAAGTTCGTGTGATGACCCAAAAATGTCGTCTTTAACTTAAACAATTATTTATGTGATCTATGAAAATGTCGAGAACTTACCTAATATGAGTTAAGTATCACCTGAATAGTTGATGTGAATGACGTTCCTTTTTCTAGTAACATATCGCTTATGAGGTCACTGTTAGTATTATTTTCATGTGGTGTTACGTTGATTGGATTGTGTATGTGTTGTTAGGATTGGTTTCTGGGATTCTTCTGACAGGTGGATAGGCCTAGTTACAAAGGAAACTCTGGCGAAATTTTCAGAAAATTTGGGAGTTAGAGATGTGTGAGAAAAGAGATAAGTCATGCTAAGTGTTTGGGGGTCGAATCTACTTCTTATTCGAGGACTATTAACATGATGGATATGAATAGGATATGGTAGTAAGTGTAAGAGGCATATTATAAGTGATTTTAGGTCTAAGGGGAGGCCTAGGTTTAAGCCAAGTTGAAAATTATACGATGGACTAAAATTCCAAATGTGTACGCACAAGACCTCACTTTGGACGAGCATATATACATATATATAAGGAGTTATGTGATGGACAACCTATAAAATTAAATCTCTTTGAGTCTAGTTTCCAATGCATTGGACTGTTTGTCATTTGGAGGTGTATAGCGAAAGTTATGACCATTTTACTGGACCTGTGTCATATGCGCGCCCAGTAGTGCGACCGCGCTTATTTGAGATGTTTCTTCCTTGTGAGAACGGCTGGAGCGCGGCCGCGCTCGTGAACGACCTGTAATACCCTTGGACAATGTACGAAAAATTCGAACTTTCTCCCATTTTTAGTCAATCAAGCTCGGATTTGGGCGATTTCAAAGGGGGTTTTCACGATTTCGATTTGAGTAGGTGTTCTATATCCGAAAGTGATTACATTTCATAAATCTATGTCAAGATTCATCATTTATTTCGGATTTGGATGAAAGAAATTGGGATTTTTGTAAATCTTTCCAAAAATAAAAATTTAGGATTTGAAGGTCTATTTGACATCGGAATTCGATAATTTTTGTATGGTTGAACTCATGTGGGAATGGGCGTTTGGATTTCGTAAGTTTCTTCAGGATTCGAAATGTGGGTCCCACTTCTGAATATTAAAATGAATTTCAGATTTTTATCCGAAAAATTAGTAAATTCTTATGGAATTCATTCCTACTATCCGTGTTGAGTATTTCGAATTGTTTGTGAATAGATTTGAAGCTTTTGGAGACAAACTCAAAAGGAAAATATGTGGTCGAGTAATTGATTGAAATTGCAAAGCGAGGTAAGTGTTTATCTAACCTTAGCTTGAGGGAATAGGTATTGTGTCTTATTTGCTATGTGTTAGTGTTATGTTCAACGTATAGGTGTGGTGACGAGAATCTATACACTGGTGTCAAGCATGACCGTGAGTCGAATATTATGATTTATGTGAATTTTCATTAAGCTTTACTTGGGTTTAATTTGATAATTATCCATGTTGATGGTATTTCCTTGGTATTGATCATTGTTGAGTATTGGTACAAGTTAAGAATTATTACGTGAAGTTAAGTAACTAAGTGAGATTGGTTATAGCTGTATCCCTTGCCGGGATGATATTGATTCTATTGTTGGCTCCCTTGCCGGGACGTTATGGTTTTATTATTGTTTATATTGTTGAATTTTCCTTGCCGGATTGCTGTTATTGATTTGTTTGGGTGAGGAAGAGTGTTAAAGCACGAAGTATGATTCCGTGCCGTTTCTATTGATTTATGGTGAGGACGAGAGTAAAAGCACGAAGGGTGATGCCATGCCGATTCTATTTATTATTTGGTGAGGATGGGAGTAAAAGCACAGAGGGTGATGCCGTGCACTTGTCCTTGCGTTACTATTTCTATTTTTTTAAATTGATATTTAATTTGTTGCTTTACCTCGTTATTTTTTATCTCGTGATATTTCCTCCTTAACTTTCACAATTAATTGTTACTTGTCATTATTTGTTTCCTAAATGAATCATAATTATTGTGTACTTTGTTGTCTTACGAATTCGCATTAATTGTTAATTTGTTGAGATAAAAGTGTTGTGAAAGGCTTGGCCTGAATTGTGAAAGTTTTTAATAAATAAATAAATTGATAGTGATAAGGATGGACAACAAGATAGTGATAAGGGTGGACAGGTGGGATCGGGTTGCACGCCGCAACAAGAAAGTGATAAGGGAGGACATTTATGTTTTACTGATTTTTAAACATAAAGATTTGGAAAATCAACTGTTTTACTCTACTGTTTCTCATATTCTACACATACGGTTATTTTAGTGTGAAGTTTGGAAATTTTGGAGATTTGTGTGAGATATTGGTTACAACTGAGTCCTGAAATAGGCGACTGAGTTATGTTATTTAATGTTGCAGTTTATCTTTCTTATTTGTGTAGAATTATTTTATTGCGTTATTATACAATGTTGCAGGTTAAGTTATAATTGCCCGCCTTAGCCTCGTCACTACTTCGCCGATGTTAGGCTCGGCACTTACTCAGTACATGGGGTCGGTTGTACTGATACTACACACTGCACTCTTTTGTGCAGATCCAGGTACCGTCCAGTGTTAAAGATTTTTAATAGCGGACATCTACCATTCGGAGACACGAGGTATATCTGCCGCGTTCGCACATCCTTGGAGTCTTCCCTTATTTCATAAGGAATGTTCTATATTTTTTTCAAAACAGCTATATTATTCTTTTAGCCCATTATTTGTAGTAAATCTTAGAAGTTCGTGAATTGTGACACCAGACCCTAGGGTAGTCTTAGAGATTATTTACAATATTAGTTCGTGGCTCGGTTTATTAAATTGTTCAACATTTTATTTATGAGGTTAATCGCTGGAAATCATTAGATTCAATTTACTTTAAATTTGTTCTATTGTGTTTAAGTTAAAAATCAAAGGAAAATAGTTAATCGAAATATAACATTGGCTTGCCTAGCAAGTGCGGTGTTAGGCGCCATCGCGATCCCTAAGGTTGGGAATTTGGGTCGTGACAGTTCGTGATGTGTCTTACATGGTTGGGGAGAAGGTTCTGCTGAAGGTATCACCCATGAAGGGTGTTATGAGGTTAGGGAAGAGGGGCAATTTGAGCCCTCAGTTCATTGGGTCTTTTAGGTACTTCAGAGAATCGGAGATGTGGCTTACAAGTTTGCCTTGCCACCTAGCTTGTCGAGTGTTCATCAAGTATTGCATGTTTCTATGCTCCGGAAGTATATAGGCAATCCATCCCATATTTTGGATTTCAGAACGGTTCAGTTGGATGGTGAAAAGACTTATGATGTGGAGTCGGTGGCCATTTTGGAGCGGCAGGTTCGGAAGTTGAGTTCAAAGGATATACCTTCTTTGAAGGTGCAGTGTAGAGGTCAGCTTGTGGAGGAGGCCACTTGGGAGACCGAGCTGGAGATGCGGAGCAAATATCCACACCTATTTGAGACTCCGGATATATTTCTAGATCCGTTCGAGATGAACGTTTGTTTAAGAGGGGGAGGATGTAACGACCCGGCCAGTCGTTTTGAGAGTTATAGCCCCGCTTCCCCCATTTCTGCTTCTTTTACAGCTGTTATATGTCTTACCGCATTATTTGGTTCGGGTCCGGAGTGGTATCGGAGTGAATTGATACACTTAGTCTCCTAATTGGAAGCTTAAGGTTAAAAAGTCGGCCGGATGTCGACTTGTATGTAAAAGACCTCAGATTTGAATTTTGATGATCCCGTTAGCTTCGTTAAGGGATTTTGGACTTAGGAACGCGTCCGAAATGTGATTTGGAGGTCCGTAGTAAAATTAGGCTTGAATTGGTAAAAGTTGGAATTTTGGCGATATTGGCCGGTAGTGAAAATTTTGATATCAGGGTCGGATTAGATTTACGGAAGTTGGAATAGGTTCGTTGTGTCATTTTTGTCTTGTGCGTAAAATTTGAGGTTAATCGGATGTGATTTGATATGTTTCGGTGTTGTTTGTAGAATTCGGAAATTTCTAAGTTCATTAGGCTTGAATACGAGCGTAATCCGTATTTTTTATGTTAATTGAAGTGATTTGAGGATTTGACTAAGTTCATATCGGGTTATAGTACTTGTTGGTATGTTTGGTTGAGGTTACGAGGTCCTTGGGGTGATTTCGGGTGGTTAACGACTTGATTGGAGTTGAGGATTTGCAGCTGAAGTATTGTTACTACTGGTGTAACCGCACCTGCGGAGTGGGGACTGCAGGTGCGAGACCACATAAGCAAATGAGACTGATTCGATAGTCAAAGGCATTTCAGAGTAGGATTTCTACGCAGTTGAGGTAAGTAACAGTCTTAAATCTGGTCTCGAGGGTATGAAACCCGGAGTTTGGTATGATGTGACTATTTGGAGGTGACACACATGCTAGGTGAAGGGCATGTGAGCGTACACCGCGAGGGATTGTGTCACGACCCAAACCTATGGGCTGCAACGGGCACCCGATACCTTACCCAATCGAGTACCAATGTAACGTATCTTTCTTATTACATCATTACACACACATGACATACGGGCCTAATAGGCCAACATAATCCTTTATAAACCCAAAACATAGGCCGGCCAGACCGTACAATCCTTTATATACACGAAATATGTCTACAAGCCTATAAGAGTATATAAATATCATAAAGGTCGGGACAGAGTCCCGCCTTACCAAACAATACGTGTCTAAATCATACTAACGAACGAGCAACCCTGAAGCAAATGGAGCGCACCAACATCTTCCGCTGAGCTGATAGCCTACTTGGAGGGCTCTCGACCTGTTTATCAGGACCTGCGGGCATGAAACGCAGCGTCCCCATGCAAAAGGGATGTCAGTATGAATAATGTACCAAGTATGTAAGACACGTAAATAAATACATAAGAGACATGGAAGAGATATAGAGTAATTGACTCAACCTGTATGTCTGGATAACTCTATAAATAATAAATCATTTTTAGCATCATGCATATGGGTATGAATGTCATGTCGTGCATAGGTATATGTTTCATAACATCATCAGCCTCTGAGGGCATCCCATCATATCATATCGGCCAATGTAGGCAAAATCATCATCGTATACCAGCTGATCTAGTCGTGGTGCATATATAATGCCATAACCTTTCCCATATCCCATATACACATATATATATATATACATACATATATACGCGTATATAACACCGTTTGAATATACATACATATATTCGCGTATATAACGCCGTTCGAATCATATTTCAGCCACTGTGGGCAACATCATCATCATATACAAACTGATCAGGTGGTGGTGCGTATATAACACCATAACTTTTTCCCATATCCCATATACATATATTTACATATATACGCGTATATAACGCCATATGGTCATGGGTTAATGTACATGTATAAATGCATGAAATGCATAAGAAATACGTTAATAAGATTTTCTCAGAATGCCATAAAAAATCAATATGCCTTTCGTACAAACATTATCAAATACGTATTTTCCTGGGACCCATGAACAGAAGATAATAATAATTCTCATGGGGAATCAAGAATATAGACACCCCTACTATTTCTATGAATAGAGTAATTTATAGAAACTGTGTATTTGCTCGTTTCTTCAGTATAATTTGGACGATGCCAAAAGAAAGAAGGGATAGACTTAACATACCTGGACTGATTCTCTTTTGCGAAAATACGTAACGGCGGATCGAAATAAGAAAAAATCCGTATGATATTCTCGAGAAATATTATTCCGTGCTTCATTAAAATTGCATCTTTCACATATTCGGATCTTGTATGAATTTTCCCGAAGCAAATTTCACATTCCATCTCTTGCGTTCTTGGTTACTGGATTTGGTCTTGATACAAGATATCACATTTTGGATTCTTGAAATCTCACTTAATAAAAGTGGAGATGAGGTTCATGTCTTTAAGACATAATGGGTCTTGGGGTTAATTTTTCAAAAAATCTGGACTAGCTAGCTTGTTAACTTCACGTTATTTAATCTACTTTAGTTGTTACTTTTGTTCTGTGTTATTCATTGAAGGAGAATGGAGGTGGCAAGAAAGAATGTCCAGTTGAATATTTGTATACACTTAATGGATGTGAAGCTCCGGCTTTGCATTTTCTGTTGCATTTATGTGTTAACAGTAGCTGATTCCCTTTTTCTTATAATGGTATATAATTGACATTAGACCATTTTTGTCAAATCCTCAAACCTTGCCACCTATATATTTAACTTAAGAGTCATACATAGGGAATTTGGGGGTGTTGCCACGTTGATTTTTTTATAAGACTTATCCAAAAAATTATCTACTTATAATTACATGGTTAATCTTCCACCAAAAATTCACAATTAACCAAATATTCACATAATTGAGGATTATATCAAATTACTTAAAATACTACTTACTTTTATCACACTTTATACACTTTACTATCATGGCCATGTGGTACCTTGTATGGTACTAGTCCATAAATATCAGGTATTTTAGCTCGGGCCATATTTTATCTCAAAATGTCAAACTTCAACAAAATTTATTTTCTTCGATTTGCTTACCCTCTCACCTTCACGAATTTACTCATCACTTATAATCTTAAAATAATCTTATTCTCGAACTTACGTTGATTAACTTACGAAGAAACTTTAACGTTTGAAAATGCTGGATGTAACATTTCATTTCCGAGCTTCCATTAATTTATTTATGGCGCACTTTCATATACGAAAACACGGGGTGTAACATCATTCCCCTCTTTGGAACATTTCACCTCGAATGTTGACTGATGCACTTATCATTATCATAACCCACAACTCTTGCAAATACTTTAATATTCTCCGTTCCATTTAGACAACTGTTCTTTGAATACATCCAAAGGTTAGGGAATTCCCCCTTTAACTCTCTTTCCTCCATATCTTAGCCAATCTCTAGGCCTTACTTTGTGAACATATACAAAATTGTGTCAAGTTGTTCCTCTGGACGTCATTAGCTTTACTACATCTAAGTAGGCTACACTATACCATAAACCATAACTCTTACTTCGATTTATTGTTATTGAGGTATGCGACCAAACTCCAGGTTACCCTTGTTGCTTATCTTATATGCATAAAGCTAAGTCTTTTAACTCTTCTTCATTACTGTTCATTTTTAGAATGACAGCTTAATCTCGTCTCATACTTGTGATTTTTGTCCACCCATTGTTTATTCACCTCAATATTGATCTACGATCTACCACTGATAACTTCTCTTATGTAATACTGCCGCTAGGGCTCACGTCTCATCGGGGACATCTGGAGTAACTAGATTGATCCACGTGGGGGCGATAATGTACTTCCATAACCCTACTTAATAGCATCCCAATGTGATTCACCTTACGTGGGTATTTTAATCCTGTATAATTTATGAAATCATTACTCAATCGAAGGCCCAAAATGTCATCCTTCATCTGTCACCATTACACCCTCATTCTACTACCAGGGCAATATTCCATCTTTTCTAAATGCTACTAGTCTTAGACTCCTTTAGTTCATTAAGGCTATAGTGAGTTTTCTAAAACGTAGAGAAACCATCAGTTCTTCTTGTTTTCATGGGCTTAATCCCGCGGACTTATCCATTCTGATCACCTTCTCCGCCTTTTCTTATCCTTACTCCCATCTTCCTAAAACCTTATCTCTCTACCATACGTTAGCTTGCGACCTATACGTACCTTTTTATACTATTCACAACCTTCCTTCAACTTGCTTGCACCATAGATTCCCTTGTGTTATTCTGGAACATCAAGCGAGATATCACATCGTCTCTAATTCCTCTTTACTCTTTTAACCAGACCTTTCGGTACCTAACAACCTTGGGCTGAAAGATATGCCACTGACAACGTTGCTATTATTCCTGGATACTAAATCCCAACGCTTCTAGCCTTCTTATCCGCAGTATGGACTATTCATAACCTTCTGTATTCGATTATATTGTACGTTGTTCACTTTTTCCCTCACATTATTCTATCTCTTTTATAACCTCCCTTCCACATAGGTGTAATTCACACCACAAATGAAGCTCTATTATAATACTACAATCTGGTGGAAGCTTCATACTGACTTCTTATTACTGGATTTATCGCAAAGCCGTTATAGACTATGGTTGTTGTACTATCTCTCTCGTACCACTGATTTTAAGGGAGATCTTGCAATGTTCTCGATCACGATGTTTCTAATTTTCTGGGTCCAATAATCAGACTCCTGATTACTTAGTTTATGTAACTCTTCAGTTTCCTCTCCTCTCTGTTCAACCGTAATAGCCTTTCATGGGCTTGAGAAATATGCATGATACAACCCTTTAATAATTTAATCCTTCGTTTATGATCGGGGCTCAATTCTTTCATTTGACGTATACCAGAATCTTCTACGGATGTATATGCGACATGTATAAAACTCCGAACCCTTAAGTGATTTCATAACGTAACCAACTCTGGATCATTGATTGAATCATTTCTTTTGTTACATTTTAGCTTTTTTTCAACGTAAGCTATTTCCTTTCCTGGTCTTTCTTCCCCTTGTTGCGTCCATACTTAGCTTATCTTGGTTCTCACGCATGCTATAGTTTTCATGCAACTCATATGACCTTCGAATTTTTACTTTTAATTTTTTTTCTTCCCGTTCATTAACCACGGTAGGGGCCACTTTTCTTTGGAATGCTTACAATGTTGTTGTGAGACAGTTGTTACAATCCTTTTTAGGTCGTTGTGATTAGGTTGAAGCCTTCTTCCTTATTTCCCCACCTAGTCTTTCATTGTAGTACATAGGGAGAACCCTTAACTCTCGTAAAGTTGTATACGGACCTTTTTGATGTTCTTACTTGCCTATAATCATCCGTAGTTGCTTATTTCCATGCCCTTGTGCTTGTATGGTTGCTTCTAAACTGATATTTTGACTATCTTCCCAGTGGAATATTCTTTTATCCCAGTAACACTCATACGGTATCTTTAACTACCCCGACTCTTGTTTGAATATATATCTTTGAGTATTATAATGATATTCTTCGAGGCTGAATTCTCCATGTTGGGTTCTACTATGTTTATCATACACGATCTGATGACTCGTCTGTAACCTCTTGTTTAGCCATAACTGGGATCTTCCTGACCAATTACTAACTACTCATTGAACCATTCTCATATCAATATTTCTCATAATCTTTCTTAGGTTATTTCCTTCGTCTTAACTTATGTCTCGCACTGGCTCCTTATTTATTAATAACAGCTCGGCCATGAACCTTTACTTCCTCTCCTTGAGGTCGTGCTTGCAAAATATTCTTGAATCATAGCGTACCTGTAAGATTTGGATAAGTGCCATCTCATTCATCTTTCATTTACCGCATTCTTCCTTTACCATTCCATAGTCACTAGAACCACTTAATTCTGACTTAATGCCACATTATTCCATATTCCCCCCTTTAGGGGTGTACTAAGACTTGAAGATATGACGACCTGCCTATAGATGTTTTTCCTCTTCATCTTTGGCTTCCTTTCACATCACCAATGACCCTTACTTTCCTTGCGATAATCCTTCTGTATCAAGGATAACAAAATTCCCTACTCGCGAGGGTGCACTTAATGTAACTGGTACCTACAGTCCCTTAAGCTTAACTTTGCTTACATTACTTGCTTTAGGGAAGCGTCTTCCAGAATGACCATTCTCTGATTTTCTCCTGAATCTTCTTCTATTGTCCATTATACTACCGCTGGAATGAAATTTGAAATTCTCATGAGGCCGACTATTATCAAATCACCCAGTCCCTAATTTATGTTTAGTTTATCTTGTTCACCAATCCATATTGGTTTCTATTATTCAGGGGTTTTAACTTTTCCTTCAGGTATTTGCACTGGAGTCACGAACTTGTTTATTGAAATGAGGATATGACTTTATGGACTATACTCTTTTGTTGTCTCAAAGCCTATCACCTCTTGTATTTTCCTTTACTTGACTATAGATTCTGTAATACTGTCATTTTTTTTTATCTACCGTTGTCATCCACGTATCATATCATACTCATAATGCATCATTAACTCTTTTCTTATTTCCTGCTAACATTTATGCTTACCACTTTATTCTGAAAACTCGAACAAGACATTCTTTTGCTTTCAGCTTCCCTTTGCTCCATCCAGTGGCTCTTCAAGTTGCTTAACGTTCTTGCTTTACTAGGGGAGCGAGCCACACTAAGGTAGTATATATCCCCTCAAGGCTTATAGTGCATGTCTTTGTAGTACTTATATCTGGCTGCACTATTTTAGAGTGTACCATCTCGGTGTCTCATAAAGAGATCTATTTGAAATTTGCAATATCCTTCGAAAATGTCAACCGACGCAAATAATTCATCCATGATATCTTCTTATACTACTTATGTTAACCCCCATAGGGCATATCTGTAATGGGTGCGACCAATTATATATACCTCTGTTACTATTGAATATAACTCAAAAAGCTTATGTTTCTCTGCCTCAATTATAAACGTTATTAACCTTCATTAACTGGGTACCTCGTACCCTTTTTCACCTTGCTCCTTTTACTTACTGAAACTTGTACTTACCTTCTTAATCTCTCATTGTACTTCACCATAAATATGGATAGGCGTTCTTGCCTTAAGGATTCTTATCAGGAAGCTTACACCTTTCAGTACACCCATGATCTGCTAAAAACCTCACATTTACTTATCGTAGGCATCATACAAAAATTCAATTCCTCTGAATAAGCTTTTTCTCAACTATCTCTCTTTCTAACCTTCTTTCCGGATATAGGCATCGTCTTATTACGAATAGAATAGAATTTCGAAATTTGAATTCTTATAAGTGAGCTCTACCACACTATCTAGAGTAAGAATAAAGAATGACAATCCTAAATGCCCTGTAGCCTCCTGCTTATAAGTGTGGTGCACGACACACCCATAAACAAGACTCTACTAGACACGACTTGTAGACTCCCTAGGACAGAACTGCTCTGATACCACTTTTGTCACGAACCAAATCGATGGGCTGCGACGGGCACCCGGTACCCTACCCAACCGAGTACCAATGTAACATATCTTTCTTATTACATCATTGCATACACATGACATATGGGCCTAATAGGCCAACATAATCCTTTATAAACCCAAAACATAGGCCGGCCAAGCCGTACAATCCTTTATATACACGACATATTTCTACAAGCCTCTAAGAGTATATAAATATTATAAAGGTCGGGACAGAGTCCCGCCTTACCAAACAATACGTGTCTAAATCATACTAACCAACGAGCAACTCCGAAGGAAATGGAGCGCACCAACATCTTCTGCTGAGCTGATAGCCTACTTGGAGGGCTCTCGACCTGTCTATCAGGACCTGCGGGCATGAAATGAAGCGTCTCCAGGAAAAAGAGACGTCAGTACGAATAATATACCGAGAATGTAATGCACATACATAAATACATAAGAGACATGGAAGAGATATAGAGTAATTGACTCAACCTGTATGTCTGGATAACTCTATAAATGATAAATCACTTTTAGCATCATGCATATGCGTATCAATGTCATGTCGTGCATAGGTATATGTTTCATAACATCATCAGCCTCTAAGGGCATCCCATCATATCATATCGGTCACTGTGGGCGAAATCATCATCGTGTACCAGCTGATCAGGTGGTGGTGCGTATATAACGCCATAACCTTTCCCATATCCCATATACATATGTATACATACATATATACGCGTATATAACGCTGTTTGAATCATATTTCAACCACTGTGGGAAACATCATCATCATATACCAACTGATCAGGTGGTAGTGCGTATATAACGCCGTAACCTTTTCCCATATCTCATATACATATATTTACATATATATGCGTATATAACGCCATCTGGTCATGGGTTAATGTACATGTATAAATGCATGAAATGCATAAGAAATACGTTAATAAGATTTTCTCATAATTCCATAAAAATCAATATGCCTTTCGGACAAACATTATCAAATACGTATTTTCCTGGGACCCATGAACAGAAGATAATAATAATTCTCACGGGGAATCAAGAATATAGACACCCCTACTATTTCTATGAATAGAGTAATTTATAGAAACTGTGTATTTGCTCGTTTCTTCAGTATAATTTGGACCATGCCAAAAGAAAGAAGGGATAGCCTTAACATACCTGGACTGATTCTCTTTTGCGAAAACACATAACGGCGGATCGAAGTAAGAAAAAATTTGTATGATATTCTCGAGAAATATTATTCCGTGCTTCCTTAAAATTGCATCTTTCACATATTCAGATCTTGTATGAATTTTCTCGAAGCAAGTTTCACATTCCGTCTCTTGCGTTCTTGGTTACTGGATTTGGTCTTGATAAAATATATCATATTTTGTATTCTTGAAATCTCACTTAATAAAAGTGGAGATGAGGTTCATGTCTTTAAGACATAATGGGTCTTGGGGTTAATTTTTCAAAAAATCTGGACTAGCTATCTTGTTAACTTCACGTTACTTAATCTACTTTAGTTGTTACTTTTGTTCTCTGTTATTTATTGAAGGAGAATGGAGGTGGAAAGAAAGAATCTCCAGTTGAATATTTGTATACACTTAATGGATGTGAAGCTCTAGCCTTGCATTTTCTGTTGCATTTGTGTGTTAACAGTAGCTGATTCCCTTTTTCTTATAATGGTATATAATTGATATTAGAATATTTTTGTCAAATCCTCAAACCTTGCCACCTATATATTAAATTAAGAGTCATACATAGGGAGTTTGGGGGTGTTGCCACGTTGATTTTTTTATAATACTTATCCAAAAAATTATCTACTTATAATTACATGGTTAATCTTCCACCAAAAATTCACAATTAACCAAATATTCACATAATTGAGAATTATCTCAAATTACTTAAAATACTACTTATTTTTATCACACTTTATACACCTTACTATCATGGCCATTTGGTACCTTGTATGGTACTAGTCCATAAATATCGGGTATTTTAGCACGGGCCGTATTTTATCTCAAAATATCAAACTTCGACAAAATTTATTTTTTCCGATTTGCTTACCCTCTTACCTTCACGAATTTACTCATCACTTATAATCTTAAAATAATCTCATTCTCGAACTTACGTCGATTAACTTACGACGAAACTTTAACGTTCGAAAATGCGGGATGCAACATTTCATTTCCGAGCTTCCATTAATTTATTTATGGCGCACTTTCACGTGTGAAAACACAAGGTGTAATAGATTTTTACTTGGCCCATCCCGTGAGACTGTATAGTCGAATAGCCTTTTTGTGCTTACATGTATTCCTTGTCTTCTAGCAATTTAACTGCCTTTCATGTTAGAAATCATGCTTAGACCATGTACCTGCTTATTGTTGTTATACTCAGTCGTAGCAGTTCTTGTATATTTTTACCTCAGTCCTTGTTATTTCCCTGTTGATACATTATAACATTCTGATTTGGGCTGATTCCCTTTCATTACTGAGGGCTGTGAGACTAGAGAGGTTCATGAATGAGTGAGGCCGAGGTCCTGTTTGTGTGGTATAGACTCCGTAGAATGTGAGTTGTCCGTGCGAATAATGATGTTGTAACTTAGCACGTGAATTGTCCGTGCGGATTCTGATATGATATGGTAGCACGTGAGTTGTCCGTGCGGATCTTGATATGATACTATAGCACGTGAGTTGTTCGTGTAGCACATGAGTTATCCATGCTGATTATAGCTCTTGGGCTGTAGAAGCCCCTCCAGAGCCTGTACACCCCCAGCGAGCCATGTACCTATTGAGCGTGTCTATTGAGGGCTGAGAGCTGAGTGTTGAGCTATTGAGAGCTTGAGTGACTGTACCCTTAGAGGTTGCATCTGTCTTCTTTGTTGCTGCATTTAGCCGATTCATGCTATTGTTCTGAACTTTTGAAAATTTATTATTAATTGGTGTATACTTGAACTTGGTAGATATGCAACTGATTTGACTCATATTACCGGCATTGGCTCATGCCTAATCTTGATTATTGAAATTACTGAAATGAACTGTATTGTATAGCTCGTCACTGCTTCTCAGTTCCTTATTTATATTTTTTACTTGCTGAGTTGGTTGTACTCATGCTACACCATGCACTTCATGTGCAGATCCAGGTATGTTTGATCGTGGAGGTCGCTGAGTTCGTGCACGAGCAAGTACCGGAGACTACGAGGTAGCTGCCGGCTTCCGCAAGACCTTGTCTCTCCTTCTATATTTCTTTATGTTCTGTATTTCTTAGACACTATTTGTATTAGATTGGCTACCTAGATGCTCATGACTTGGTGACACTCTGATGTTTGGGGCTAGATTTCTGCATTTTGATTTTATTTTGAGTTCAACTCGGTTTTTATGAAAATTTCTGGTATGACAAAGCTTTGAATTATCCTTTTTTATATTAATTTATTGAGTATTTTTAAGAGTCGGCTTGCCTAGTACTATCGATAGGTTCCATCATGACAGGTTAGGGTTTTGGGTCATGGCATAACAAGGATTTCATCTATGCGGGTGTTAATAGCGTTAGCCGCCGTGTATGGCCTTCAAATCCACCAGATGGATGTAAAGACAACCTTCTTAAATGGAGATTTGGAGGAAGAAATCTCTATGGAACAACCTGAATGATTTGTAATTCCCGAAAAAGAAAAGAAGGTGTGTCGACTTGTTAAGTCACTTTACGGACTAAAACAAGCACCAAAAAAATGGCATGCGAAATTTGACCAAACAATGTTGTCAAATGGTTTCAAGATCAATGAGTGTGACAAATGTGTTTACATTAAGAATACTCCAAATCAAATAATCATTGTTTGTTTATATGTGGATGACATGTTGATAATGAGTAACGACATTGCTAACATAAATGCTACTAAGCGCATGCTTACTAGTAAGTTTGATATGAAAAACTTAGGAGTTGCTGATTTAATTTTTGGAATTAAGATCCTCCAGACTCCTCAAGGTATAACTTTGTCTTAATCTCATTATATTAAAATGGTACTTGAAAAGTTCAAACATTTGGACTTTAAAGAAGAAAAAACGCCAATTGATTTAAACCATACTCTTGTAAAGAATAAAGGTCAAAGCAAGTCTCAATTGGAATATGCTCGAGTGTTGGGAAGTTTGATGTATATTATGAATTGTACATGACCTGATATAGCTTGTGCGGCAAACAAGCTTAGTCGATACACAAATAATCCCAACCAAGCTCATTGGATAGCAATGAAACGAGTTTTGGGATATTTGAAATATACCCAAGACTATGCATTGCATTACAATAATTATCTCGCAGTTATCAAGGTATAGTGATGCAAATTGGATCACCGGATCAATGGAATCAAAATCCACAAGTGGATACGTTTTTACCATTGGTGGAGGAGCAGTGTCTTGGAAGTCGTCCAAACAGACATGCATCACCCGATTTACAATGAAGTATGAGTTTATAGCTTTAGACAAGGGCGGTGAAGAAGATGAATGGATCCGGAGTTTCTTAGAAGACATTCCATTTTGGCTCAAACCTTTGGCATCTGTATGTATACATTGCAACATTCAAGCAGCAATAGGAAGGGCTGGGAGCATTACGTATAACGGGAAATCTCGTCACAATCGACGAAGGCATAAAACTGTTAGACAACTACTCTCTAGTGGAATTATCACAATTGGGTATGTAAAGTCAAAAGATAATGTATCGAATCCGCTTACAAAAGGCCTACCTAGAGAGGCGGTTGAGAATTCATCAAAGGGAATGGGACTATGGCCGAGGACAAGTCACTGTGGCGGTGACTCTACCTAGAAGACTGGAGATCCCAAGATCTAGGTTCAAGGCGATAAAAAAAATTCATTAGTGACGGTTGGATATTTTCAAACAAAACTTTGGTCCATTCTCATGATGACGACAATGTTCAGTACCAAGGATAAAGTGTTAAGGCTTTTTAATGATTTCAAAGTTTGATACGTGGTATATCAAATAGTGTATCTACGGGATAACACGTCTAGGAATCACCTATATAAGTGTGAAGTGTAAGCCGCTTCAAGGAGAATGTTGTAAGGACAGTTCTCTACGCACTTATGAAACCATGCGGTGTTCATGGCTGAAATGAACACAACAATGAGAACCAAAGACGGTTAAGAGTTTATTGTGTGACGTATGGCTGTCTAGGTATACATCAAAGTTCGACGGTTCAAATATATCAAATCTACTGATTGATCGAGTATATCCGACATATGTTCACTACGGAAATTTCAAAGGGGAATCTACTTATCCAGATGCGATTAATCCTTACTTGCGAATCACACAGTTTTTTCATGCATATTTATTTTGGATAGACATTCCCCATTCATTTGGGGATTGTTGGGTTTTGTTAGTAAAGACAAAAGATGTGTGAATGGAAAATTGTGGGAAAAGAAATGGAGGGAAATGAAATTTTGAATTATTTCACCTTACTAATGTACTTTGTCCCTCATTGGAAGAAGGACAGAAAATATTTGTGCTTATATGTAGAAGCACATCTTCTAACTCTTAAAGAGTTAAGAAAAAGTGGTGTCTCGCGCCGTCATCGTTGCCCGCTCGGCTTCGGCTCTGACTTAGCCTCATTTTCCACCATTGAAAATCTGAAATCTCTCCCCTCAATCTTCTGCATTCTGCATTGTTTTTCAAAAGAAAAGACGTAAGCATTTTGTGTGATTTGCTCCGCCATTTGAGTTCGCCGAAGTTTCTGTGATTTGAAGTGACACTATTACAGAATAATTATTCCATTCTATCCTGGGAGGAATTAATCTGAACGTTGGGCAACTGTGAGGGGATTAAATTCCTTAAGGAAATACAAGAAACTTGTGCACTCAGAATTTTTCTGTTTTGTTTTCTTAAACTAATGTTTGCTGATTTACTGGTTTTGAATACAGTGTGATAACCCTACCCAAGTAGCGGGCTGGGTTGGGGTGGCCTCACGGTCCAAACTCATTTTGACGGCTCTAACAACATGGCTCTCAAGTGGTAAAATTACATGGGGCGCCCTTTTTGGTCGTCCATTTTTAACTTATACCTGTTTTATTTTTTCGTTTGCATCCGTACCTATTTTTTGTTAAAAGCATTTTAAAAAAGATGATTTTGCCTTCTTTAATAAAAGGTAGACTGCATGAGAAAACTTCAACATGTTTTGGTATGAAGTTTTAGCAAATGAACTAAATAACTTCATCATGCATTAGAAAAAACTCATCAGAAAATTACATACTGCAAGACAAAAACTTAAGCATGTTTAGTCTGATGTTTTAACAAATGAACTAAAAAACTTTAGCTTGCTTAGACTGAGTTTCGAATAAAACTCATGACAAAACTGTAGACTGCAGGACAAAACTTTAGCATGTTTAGGTGTGAAGTTTTAGCAAATGAACTAAATAACTTCAGCATGTATTAGCAAAAACTCATTAAAAAATTACATACTGCAAGACGAAAACTTAATTATGTTTAGTTTGAAGTTTTAGCAAATGAGAAAAAAATTTAAGCATGTTTAGTATGAAGTTTTAGCAAATGAACTAAAAAACTTAAGCATGTTTAGTCTGAAATTTTAGCAAATGAACTAAATAACTCCAACATGTTTAGTCTGAAGTTTTAGCAAATGAACTAAATAACTTCAGCATGCATTAGCAAAACTCATTAGAAAATTATATACTGCAAGACAAAAACTTAAGCATGTTTAGTCTGAAGTTTTAGTAAATGAACTAAAAAACGTAAGCATGTTTAGTCCGAAATTTTCACAAATGAACTAAAAAACTTAAGTATGTTTAGTTTGAAGTTTTAGCAAATGAACTAAATAACTTCAGCATGTTTAGATTGAAGTTTCAGATAAAACTCATGACAAAATTGTAGACTGCAGGATAAATAACTTCTGCATGCATTAGCATGAAATTTTAGGTTCAATGCGAAACAACTTCATGCTATATTAGCATGGAGTTTTAGCTTCAACATGAAACAACTTCATGCTACATTAGCATGAAGTTTTATCTTCATGGTGAAACAACTTCATTCAAGTGTGATTGTGAAGATAAATCTGGACAAGTTTTTAGTTTTTTGATAAAGCTGGTGAGAGTAGAAGAGGAGATCTTTTTTCACGAATGAGATTACAGATCACGCGATTAATGCGTGATGCAATTTTTATATCTTATGCCAGGGGTGTAATTGTCATATTATTATAAATTTTTTATCAGCTGGCTACCAAATCAATAATTTTAAAAAATAGGGTATAGGATAAAATGTGACACAAATATAGTGTACGGCTCCAAACCTTTTGAATCAGCTTTTGGAATTGTCTTTGCTTGATTCCTATTGGTGGAGAGTTACTTCCGTTCCTTAAAATCCATTAACCAAATTATTCCACATATTCAATCTTTTAATTTCACGGGTGCATGTAAAGTTTCTTTCCGTTATTTAAAAGCTACTATCTTGATTTTGAAATGGGGTTACCTATATGCCTATTACGTTTAATATGTCAATCCTTTGTTATATTGTTCATGGTGAAGATTTAAGAGTACTGACTCATTAAGTTTTAAGAGTATTTTTTATTATCACTTTATACTATTGTTTAGTAAATTTTTAATTATGTAAATTAGTTTAAATAGTTCAATATAAACTTAATTTCATTATATATGTTATTGTTTAATTTTCACTACTAAACATCTGTCTAAAAGCGTCCATAAAAATAAACAAAAATCGACCGATTTCTGACCATTTTCAATTGGTCGATAAAATAAGGGATCTTTACACAAATAGCCGGCCATATTTATTGTTTACTTTTTCTAGCCGTATACATAGATTATACATTGAATATACATAATTATACATCTTTAATACATAAATTATGTATATATTATACATCCGCTGGCTATTTTTAGTTTAAGCAATTGGATGGACGACTATTTGGGTTAATTCTTCATAAAATAATGTCCTCGATAGGGAAGCGACCGAAATCGACCACTATTTTCCGACCGAAGACGGTCGGTAATTGTCAATGCAGTTTGACCAGATGCCTGAAACAAATTAATTTTACCGACCGACTTCGGTCGGAAATTTAATTAATTATTTTTAAATTACCGACCAAAATCGGTCAGTATTCTTAAAATATATAATTATACATTTTTATTTAAATAATTAAAATTTAAAATCATAAATTCCGACCGAAGTCGGTCGGTAAATCTGACTTTTCGGGAATTAATATGAACATTTCCGATCGAAGTCGGTCAGTTTTTTGGGTAATTGTTTCCCAGAATACAACTGTTTTATGCTGCACCACCTGCTAACAACCAATACGGTTAGCAAGTGCTGCACAACCTACTAACAACCAACTATTTTCCGACCGAAGACGGTCGGTAATTGTCAATGCAGTTTGACCAGATGCCTGACACAAATTAATTTTACCAACCGACTTTGGTCGGAAGTTTAATTATTTTAAATTACCGATCAAAATCGGTCAGTATTGTTAAAATATATAATTATACATTTTTATTTAAATAATTAAAATTTAAAATCATAAATTCCGACCAAAGTCGGTCGGTAAATTTGATTTTTTGGGAATTAATATGAACATTTTCGACCGAAGTCGGTCAGTTTTCTGGGTAATTATTTGCCAGAATACAACTGTTTTATGTTGCACCACCTACTAACAACCAATACCTATAATGGCAGCAATGTACATTCAACCAATAACAACGACAATAACAACAATAACATCTATCAAAACTATATTAACAAAACATCATCACCATCTCCATCTCCACTAAACTATATTAACAAGACATCATACCCAACAAAAATATGTTTCACAAGTTAAAAATTCAAACATCATTCAATGAGTGTTTTGTACTACATCATCTTCATATCCAGTATTACTTAGTATTCATCGTCGGCATGGTTCAAAGGATTAGCATCTGGGGAAGGCTCACGAGATCGGGGAATCGGAAAAGCACCACTAGCAAGAAGATTGGGTAGCTGACCTTGAAGGATATTAAATTGTTGGTCCCTTTTTTCTAGCTGAACTTGAAGGGTATATAATTGTTTATCTCTCTTATGTTCTCTAGTCTTTCTCTTCAAGCTCTGCTTTCAGCTTTGCAATCTTCGTCTCCATAGAAAAGAGGGTCGACCTATCAATTGCCTCGCCCTGGGCGGAAGTCCCTATACCTTGCAATCTACCTTGCAATCTCCCTGGAAGGTCGTATGCTATCCCCTTTTTAGGACCACCGACAACATCCAACCATATCCTCTGCGATTCTTCGTCTGAAATGTGTGGTCGCTCGCCTTGCTCATTCGGTATCAAGCTCTGAATGTACTCCTCCACATTAGCCTTGTAGCGACCCTTTATTTAGAAGATAGAAAATTATTAACTATATAATATTGTAAACATTAGTTTCAAGTTATAGTAGTTATGTAACTTACATATGCAGTCTCTGTCCGGTCCTCGACCCATCTAGATGGATCTGTCGGTGCCTTCTACTTCCGGATGTGAGTCTCCAGGAAGAACTAATCATGAGTCATCTTCCTCCCACATATAAAAATAGATGTAAATATTTTAAGGAATTACCAGTAGTCTCTTCGTTGTCCCTCTGCTCCTTGCACCCACACAGTGCAAGGAGCCACCCTTCTCAGATGCTGAGGCCTTCTTTCCCTGTTCACTCCTCTTCTCGAATTACTCGGTGGTCCACTGCATCAGCAAATGCTCCCATATATCTGGTAGAACCCATGAAGGCTTCTTGATCTTCTTTCGATCAGAGGAGAAGGAATCAGATAGTCTCTTACGACATTTGAACACAAAATTTGCAAGAATTTCACTGTATGTCGATCCTCCCCGGCACACTTACTCTGCAAATGAAGTGTGTAACAGTAGATGAAATATTGTTAATATAATGCTTATATAGATAAGAATTGTATTAAAACCTTAAATTGGTTGAAAGTTTGTTGTTGGAGCTCCGGTGGAAAGTCACTCCAAGTCACATAGGGTGCATTATACAATCGGCCAAGAGCTTCAGTGATTATCTTTGTAGTCTGATAATTAAGTATGAACCTGCAACATAACAATTACATTAAATAAACAAGAGTAGCTATTATAATTCAACAAAAATAAAGAAGTAATAAAATAAATCTTACCCATTGCCCTCAGGCCTGATGATCATCCTGTGATAACGATCATACCGCACCCTCTGGATCATCATCATCCGATGAATGTGAAGCATGCATAGAAGGGGGCATCTGGATCAGTGCTAATATCCCAAAGGCGAAGTCTAGAAATGCTAGGAGATGAAATCTGTGGAGAGGGAGACGAGGTCACTGATGAAGATGGCTGCGATCCACTACCTTGCTGCGATCTAGACCCCTGATGTGATCCAAGCCACTGCTGTGATCCGGCTGGCTGAAATCTAGATGGATGTGATCCAACTGGTGATGAAGCAAATGGAGCAGATGACGGGCGTATCACCACATTGCCCTGTGGTGCAGAGTGGTAAGAATACTGTTGGGAGGGCGAATAATAGGTAGTCTGATGAGTAGATGGATGTGGTGGAAAAGATGTGTGCCTATAAGATTGCTTCCACCTATCAGCAGCGGAGGGATGCAAGTGTAGAGTGGAAGGAAGCGAGGGTGTAGCACCATCATCATGATCAATAGGAATGTTATCCTTCCTAGACCTACCTCAACCCCTACCGGTCATCTGCATAAATTAAAGAAATGTTAGAATTAAGGATATAAATCTATATAATTTGGGAGTGCTTGTAAAAACTAACATGCTATTCGTCTTCGAAGTATCCTTCCTCGTCTGAAAATTCTTCCTCTTCACTTATTTCATTTTCATTAGGTGATTCTTCGTCCTCATTTTCTATGATTGTTATTTCCTCCGTATCAACTTCTTCTAATATGCGTTGAGGATGCTCCAAGTCATTTTCTAACCAATCATCCACCATTTGGTTAACACTTGAGGTATCATTTTGGTAAAACATCTAGCACATTTACAACTTCCACCCTACCAACAGACTTAGTTTTGATTACAACCAACCAATCAGCCTTATCCCTCCGTAATGGATATGGAGCATAATACACTTGCCTAAATTTTTCTGCAATTATAAAAGGATCATAGCGGTCATACCCCCTCTTTTTATTAACATCAATTATGTTGTACTGCGAGTGTACATTTGTACCTCTTCTAGGTGTTGTGTCAAACCACTTGCATCGGAAAAGTATGATCTTCTTATTTGGCCAACCTGAATATGATAATTCTAGAATCTCTTTGATCACACCATAATAATAATTTTCCCCATCCTGATTGCCTTTCACCACCTTTGACACACACGCCACTGTTATTGCTTTTTTTTTTATACTTGGAGCATTCCTCGGTGTGAAATTTGTAACCATTCACAAAATACTTAGACAAAATTGTAACCATCAGCGCAGGTCCCCAAAATATATCTTTCAAAAATTGATTAACACCATTGTTTGGATTATTGACCTACATGTAGTGTTAAATAAATCACAAGTGAGCAAGTATATTAACAAGTGACCAATTATGTTATTCACATGTGAGAAAATATGTAATATGCACTTACACACTCTTTAAACCATGCCTCAAATGTAGAATATACATCATCATGGCCAAATTGACTCACGAAGTCACTGAGCGACACATTGAAAATTTTGTTAGTTGCATCAACCAAATTAAATAGCAGTCCATGTAAATTAATCTTCCGTCAACACTTACTTAAGGAAGGGTTGAACTTCCGGACAATTTAGCAACACATGATTTGAAGCTGATTTGTACTCCATACTATTTAGGCCTCTTTTTATTTCGATCTTTAGAGCCTCGGCCTAGTTGATTGAATATGGACATTGGTGGATATAATGGATCAATATAAACCACGACATTGTTCCTATTGGGCCTATTTCTAGCACATGGCACATGACTATCGAAGTAGTAAGAATAAAAATGGGCAGTTTCCTTCGCAAGATAGGATTCGGATATGGATCCTTCAATCCTATTCCCCTGTTTAACAAATCTTTTACACTTGCCGATAGTACTGCACATTGTCATATTAGACGATTACATTAAAGAAAATTACAATAATAAATCAAGGTTCAATCATTACCTCTAGAATGGATACATCCACCTGCATTGATCTGTCCCTCCAAGTCGCTTCTCGTGTACAAGGTGAATTGGAAGGTGTTCCATCACATCAAAGAAACCACATGGAAAAATCCTTTCCAGCTTATTACTGATTACAAGAATGTTCCACTTCATTTGAAATAGTTTTTCTTCCTTTAACGTGGTAGAACATAAGTCTTTGAAGAACAAACTTATCTCTGTGATGGTTTCCAGATATTTTTAGGCAAACCATAAAATGCAATAAGGATTAAAGTTTCCATGAAGATATGACAGAGAATTTTCATATGAGTCAGCTTTCCTTCAATCGTATCAGCACGTATTCCTAGGTTCGAAGTATAACCCTCGGGCATCTTTAGGTTTGCAACCCACTCACAAATTTGTCGTCTTTGTTCCAGAGTGAATGTGTAGCTGGCCTTGGACTTGAACACCTTACCATTGTTCGCATACTGCAAATGTAATTCAAGTCACCTGCAATATTCTTGTAAGTCCAGTCTAGCCTTCGGGTTATCTTTTGTTTTATTCTTATCATCCATCACTGTGTTGAACAAATTGTCAAAATAGTTCTGCTAAATATGCATGATATCAAGATTGTGTCGGAGAAGATTATCCCTCCAATATGGCAACTCCCAAAATATGCTCTGTTTGTCCAGTTATGAGTAACACCATATCCATGAAATCAATAAGGTGGGGCCTCGGTAACTTTAGTGAAGTTCTAAACCCTCTTCCAAATTTCCTCACCCGACAAAATTGGAGGTGGAAAATCATGTTCAACTTTATTCTTTTTGAATGCGTTCTTCATCCTTCTGAACTCATGATCAACTAGCAAGAACTGACGATGACAATCAAACCATGACTGCTTTCGGCCATGTCTTAAAGTGAACACTTTACCATTTTTCATGCAACAAAGACATGCTAACTTTCTAGCAGTCATCCACCCAGACAACATTCCATACGCAGGAAAATCATTAATGGTCCACATTAAGTTAGAACGCAAGTTAAATTTTGCTTAGTTGATATATCATGTCTCAACTCCATCATACCAAAATTGTTTAAGCTCATCAACCAGAGGTTACAAATATATATCAATCAAGCTCTTTGGATTGCGGAGACCAGGAATAACACAATTTAAAAAAATATATGGACTAGTCATAAATATTTCAGGCGGAAGATTATACAGCGTAATAAACACCGACCAACATGAATATGGTGTTGCAAAAACAGAAAATAACGTGAAACCATCAGCACACAAAACCAACCGAACATTCCTCGGTTCACTAGCATAATTCGGATACGTCCTATCCAAATGCTTCCAATATTCCCCATCTGAAGGATGATACATAACACCGGGTGGCCTTCTATTTTCATAGTGTCATCTCATATGAGGAGCGGAAATCATCGATTCATACAACCTCTTTAATCTAGGAATAAAAGGTAAATAATGCATCGACTTAACAACAGCATTCTTCCCGCTGGAAACCCGCTTAAAATGAGTTTTTTCACAAAATTTACAACTTTCAATCCTCACAACAATCGATTCTCATAGACGAGAGTCCTAACTTAGAAACCAATCTTTATCCTTACAGAAGTATTCAAGTATGTTGAAAGTTGGGTCAACTAGGTGTCACGACCCAAAATTCATCCAGTCGTGATGGAACCTAACCCAACCCGCTAGGTAAGCCAATTTAACCACAACAAATTTGAATAATAATTAAT
Organism: Nicotiana knightiana; assembly: GCA_005239525.1. NCBI lineage: Eukaryota > Viridiplantae > Streptophyta > Magnoliopsida > Solanales > Solanaceae > Nicotiana > Nicotiana knightiana. The sequence continues at coordinate 39,828 of ML387128.1, read as the reverse complement.
AAAGCAATTAAGTAAAGAAATATCTAAATCTGATACGTTCCTCAAGAACTGGTAGTACAAATCATGAGCTTCTAAGAATAGAGTTTATAAAACTGGTATAATTAATAACATTATCTGTTAGAAAAGTACATAAACAGATTTATATATTCTAAGGCTACCATGCACAAGAGGCAGCTACAACCGGAACACAGGTACATCTTCAAATCCAGCTCTCGCCAATCTCAACATCGTCTGTAACCAACATCTGCACGCAAGGTGCAGAAGTGTAGTATGAGTACAACCGACCCCATGTACTCAGTAAGTAACAAACCTAACCTTAGGTTGAAAGTAGTGACGAGCTGGAACATAGGTCGGGTCCAACACCAATAACCAACAACAATTCATAACAATGCAAGGCAAGTAATAAAAGAAGTAACTCGGAATATAAAATTCTTAGCTTATTCATAATTCCCGAAAAATAGTTTCGCTTTTCAAATATATCAGTGAAAACCCAAATCCTTTACAAAATGTCGAAAAATATGAAATAGTTTGAAAACTGTAATTTTTTCAAAAATCCTTTCCACAATAAATAAGATATTTCATTTTCTTTCCAGTTAGCAAGTGTGAAATACCTCTCTATGCCCACATATCAATATGTGTGAAAAGTCATGAATGACGTGATACCGTACACCATGAGAAAAATGCATCTATATGCATGTATGTCATGTGTGCATGTCAATGCCATGTATCTCCGAGATGAACTCATGTAATCACACTCTCAAAGTACTCAATATCACTACCTCATACTTTCCACTCATCATGCTCAATCACTTAGTACTGTATATGGCGTAATCCGGCCCAGGGAAGATCCATCCCGGAATATATGCATCAACTGACCAACAATCACTCGGTACTGAGTAGGGGCAAATCCAGCCCGTGGGGAAGATCCATCCCCAGGTGTATAAATGTTTCGGACAAGATCCATGTTCAGGGAAGATCCATCCTTCAATATAATCAACTGCGCTCACTGTGGGGTGTGTACAGACTCCGGAGGGGCTCCTTCAGCCCAAGCTCTATATCAAGCCAATCATGACACAAATCAATATAACCTGCTGCGGCATGCAGCCCGATCCCATAATATAATCAATATAACATGCTGCGGCGTGTAGCTCGATCCCATAATATCACTCACACTCAAGCCCTCGGCCTCACTTAGTCATCAATCTCTCTAGTCTCCCGGGCTCACAATACCATGAAACTAGCCCAAAATAATGATATGATGTGTCAAGAAATGGTACAGAGGCCGAGATATAATATGCATATGAATGCATATGACTGAGTATGTAATGCAATGAAAGTAGATAATTCAACAGCATAAATAACTCTGTGGGTCCCAATAAGATAAACATGTAGCCTAGACATGGTTTTTAACATGTATCACAACTCAATAGCTTAAGAACATATTATTTTCATGGTTACAGGTAAGATCAAGTAACTACACAGTACCACAGAATTAACGAAATTAAAATTTACACGGTGTACGCCCACACGCCTGTCACCTAGTATGTGTGTCACCTCAACACCAATAACATAACACATAATTCGAGGTTTTATACCCTCAACACCAAGTTTAGATGTGTTACCCACCTCGAAAGTGCCAATTCCAATGTCGAGCAAGCCAAGCGATGCTCCAAAAAATATCATCCTGCATGTTTCGACCTCCGAACGGCTCAAAACTAACCAAAAAAAACTCAAATACATCAAACAATGCTAAAGGAAACAAATCCAATCGATAAAGGTCGAATCTTTAATCAAAATCCCAAAATCGGCCAAATATTCAACCCGGGCCCGCACCTCGAAGACTGATAAAACTCATAAAATTCGACAACCCATTCAATTATGAGTCCAAATATTCTAGTTTCACTCAAATTCGACTCCAAATCGATGTTCAAAACTCAAAAATTCATTTTGTGAAATTTTAGACAAAACCCCCAAATTTCACTTTAAAATCATCAATCAAATGCCAAAAAACGAAGATGGATTCATAAAATATAACTAAAATAGAGTATATAACACTTACACCAATCCATATGGTAAAAATCACCTCCAAAAATTGTCCAAATCCGATCTCCCCAACTCAAAATATGACCAAATGAACAAACGTCGATATTACGTATTTTGCCAAGCTGTTTTGCCTCGTTTTTCATACCAAATGATTCCAAAACTTGCTTTTGATGCTTCCAATTGATTCCTTGTGAAATTTCAGTCAATATAGGCTTTTGAATCACTCCATTTGACCTTACAATGAAGGAGATATGTTGGTTTCAATATTTGAAAATGTGCAGATTTTTAAATACGAAGTCAGTGGTAATTTCGTAATTAATCTTAAAAATCTAGCAACCCAATTCTTAGTAAAATAACCATAAAATCCTCATACGATGTCCAAATTCGACAATTATTTTTGCTACGGATCCATAATTACGATACAGATCTAATGATTCAATCAAAACAGAAATCGAAGCTCCTTTGTTCAATGTGGTACCATCTATGCTTGAAGAAACAACGTCGAAACATAAGAAAAAACGAGCGCAACACAACCCAAACCTATCTGAAACTCACCCGAGCCCCCCGGGGCTCCGTAGGAACATACCAACAAGTCTCATAACAAAACACAGACATATTCGAGGCCTTAAATCACGCATAGCAACATCGAAACGACGAAACGCACCTCAAATCAAACTTAATGAACTTTCGAACTTTTGTCTTCCAAAAACTCGCGCCGAGACATATCAAATCAACTCGGAATGAACTCAAATTTTTGCACACAATTTCTAATACATCGTATGGAGCTATTCGTGCTCCCACACTAGCAAGCGAAATGAAAATGTTCAAAATGACTGACCGGGTCGATACATTCTCCCCCACTTAAACATACGTTCGTCCTCGAACGTGCCAAGAGGTTTTCCTAAGCCGTCAAATCACCGTGTAACCTTACCATGCATATACCCAGGGGTGATACCACGTCATCCAATTCCATATAGGCTCGACAACACAACATACAGATGATCATTACTTCAACCTTAGCCCGCAAACCTTGGAATCTAATGTTCCAACATTTGGAATTTCCTATAAGACCCAAATCTCGCATATATACAATGTATAAGTCTGAACAAGCTATACCAAGCCATAACCATAACCCAAGACACAATCACAGGATATACCACATAACTCAAATACCCATTGCAAAATTTCCGATCACAGTAGCTGCTCAAAACAACCCAATTTGAGTAATAAATCTCATATCAACTAAAATTTTGTTCTGAACCTTTAAACACCTCCAATGATGAAAGAATCACGCAGAAACTCGTAACCACTTATCAGAACAACAAGTCATGGAATTCTCCCTCCTTCGACAAGAACTATAGCCAATTTCTAAGCCGACTTCCGATATTGTTCTCCATACATGCTGTAATTATATCCATTCTAGGTGCAATTACCTCATCTTATCCAACACAACCACTCTAGTGACATGCCACATCAATACAATCTAAAGCCAAAACCTGTGCAATCCGTGCACCAATAGCAATATTCTAAATGTACTCAATCATGGAAAATGACTCAAACGAGAGAACCATCCCGCAAGTTCAACAAGCACCACCACAACCGAAATGCTACAAGCCCATCATACCTAGTTGAACCAAGACACACGAATCTAACACAAAGGATCATCTCCCGACATAACCTAGCTGCAATGTGTGACCCCATCCAAACACTGGTCCATATGAAATACCTTAAGCCACAATGTTCAAAATCAACAACCACACGAATTTGACATCAACTACACAAGGTGCATGACCATAACCACGGAGAAACAATTAACACAATATAACACTATCCAGAAAGACCATAACTGAGGCACAATCAACCATTCCACATCCCAATCACCATCTCGGTCGAATTTCGCTATAAGGCCTAAACAGAATCGCACCATGTGTGCATATAACCAACGAACCACAACCCTTCGTAGCATGGAAGAGTAACACATAGAATATATCCGATACGAATAAAATTAATTCTAATCGAATGGCACATTCCTCAACAATAGCAGTTCGGAGTCAACAAATCCGACCCGGTGTAGAATACAAATCCTTATTGGGCCTACCAATGGACCCCCAAATCAACTCCGTTCATCCCCGAATGGACAAATAGCCCTCCAGAAGTCCACAACGACCCAACCATAACACATACTATCATCTATCTAGCTTTGTCCACATCTTTATAGTCCATAACCACGAAGCAACCTGCTTCTGAGAACTCCCAGTCTCCAAATCCATAGAGCACACGAATCACCATATATGATCCCAACTACACCGCCCAAATTTCTAACACATCTCTCTCACACAAGATCATCCCATGAGGAAATACTTCTATCGTTCTCCATTTCCACATAGAAAAAATCTGAATATAAGTGGTTAATCAACCAGGCGGCTACTGCAATACCAATGAAGCATCCGCAAGTAATAACACAACGCGCCATCTGAAATGTGCACCCTTCTCCAGCATTAACTAGTTGTAATATCTTTCACCTAGTCATTTGAAATCGTCCATGTTGCCTAAGAATTCATGACCTTCCCTTCAAATCGAACTATGACTTGCACACACAAACCTTAATCCCACACAACACACCATATCTATCATGCCATCATATGAAAAAAAAAACGAGAACCTCATAATCAACTCTGACTCACAAGTAGAATACATATCCGATCAGTTAGAAACCTTCCATTTGATCCCATCCAGTAGGAAATCACAATACTTAACATGTTCCTCTCGCCGGTAGGGAATATCCACCCCGAACCTTGATAGAAATCATCGAGACCTCTTTGGAAATCCATTTGCACATTACCAAACCACCAGAACTGAATCTCTCTAACAACTCCAAGCCACGCGGGTCGCTAAAACCCAAGAGCATTGCCACGAATCACGTTTAGGGACTCACCACATCAGAAGTACCCAAAGAACCGATCATACCTATTATCGTGCTGATCCAACCTACTACAAACTGTCTTATTTCTCCGAGTTCTTTCTGAATTACCCTCAAGGTGACACTTATCCTTACCAGAACACCACAATCCTTAACCAAAACTCACCCCACGAGATCATAGAATAAAATCACACTGCCCTAAAGCACATAAGTCGTTTAATTCTCTCATAAGCACCCCAAAAATACCACAACTGATACACCCACTCTAAATAGACCTTATGTGAACCTAAAATTGTTTCCTTCACCTTCCTAATACTGAAATGTATAATCCATAATGATATAGAAATACCGCAAGTCTCGACACCATCCAATGTTAATCTCAGATTCTATCCATATACAAATCCTGAAAATTTCCAATTGCTACATATAACTCTTGAATCCATTAGAACCTTCTCAAGAGCCATTCACTCTGCTCAAATCTCAATTGCACCGCCCAAACGGTCCGAACGACCTATGCCACATTAGCACGACGACACCCAAAGAAGTAACTCACGCCTCCAAGTAACCGAGCAAATTCCTACCCCATGCGCACTACATCCTTAACGAATAACTACTCAATCATTCCATGATTCCCATACACCCATAATGTGTAATACATCATGCATCCAGAAACTTCCTTTCTTACGTCGTCCTCAAAACCAGCTTTTGCAAGTCATAACCGATCCAAAAGTAAGCCTCAGACCGAAACCAATACAACACATAACTGTGCAATCAACTCACCGATAGAAAACTCCCCTACTTGGCTCAAAGCCATGGAATAAAACATTTGATAACTTACAATAACCATACCCTATTACTGCCATAATACCACAGTGAGATTCAACTAAATCTTTCATAAGCTCATGTAACACAAACCATCTAATACCTCAAATTATCTGCAAGTCTCGCATTCATCCTCGTGACGATCAGGTCAACTATTACAATCGATCCAAACTTAAATCGCACAAATATTACCCACTGGTAGAAAAGAAAGCCTCCACACAACATAATGAAAATCACACATCTGTAGATTACTTCGCAGGTTATAACCCACCTACATAGCCTCAAACTGACATATCTTTATACCCTTTCACAACCACAACTACTACGCAATCACTTAATCTTCCTGAGTCTGAACCCATCAATAATTCATGAAAATATACTTCATTCCACAATTAGAAAATCATGAAAAGTCTTCCGATACACTCATAACTCGAGACTATACGTCACATCAAGACAGAAATCAAGCACCCAATAGTCCTTTCTACATCTCATGAAAACTCTTCTCGTTACGTTCAAACCATTTGAACACATCTCGTAGCCACATCATACTCATCACGTAGCCATCCAGCCACCCATCAAGCCACGAATTCCACTCATAGGGACACTACCGGACATATAAGTCCCAAAACACATGCTCACGCAACCGAAATCTCCATGCTCAAGCTATAGTCAAAACCCGGCCTCAAGTCCTCCAAACTGGCTCATCATCAGCATACCAAAATCACATCCCGCACCTCATCCATGGAATATAAGTCGTCGATGCGCAGCTGATACTGAGCGCTCATGTGCACATACGAATGCATGGAAGGAATTCAAGGGGTTACGCTTCAAGTTGAATCAATGTTGCACGATAAGGAAAGAAAGATGAGAAGTATATCCTAAATGTCCTGTAGCCTCTCGAAGATAGGTATGGACGTCATTATACCGATCCAAGACTCTACTAGACACTTTTTCATGACTTGTAGAACCTATGAACCTAGAGCTCTGATACCAATTTGTCAGGACCCAAAATCCATCTAGTCGTGATGGAACCTAACCCAACCCGCTAGGTAACCAAATTAAACCAATTCCAATAATAATTAATAAAGCAATTAAGTAATGAAATATCTGAATATGATACATTCTCCAAGAACTGGTAGTACAAATCATGAACTTCTAAGAAGAGAGTTTATAAAGCTGGTATAACTAATTACATCATCTGTTCGAAAGGTACATAAACAGATTTATATATTCTAAGGCTACCATGAACAAAGGCAGCTACAACCAAAATGTAGGTACATCTTCAAATCCAGCTCTCGCCGATCTCAGCAACGTTCGCAGCCAACATCTGCACGTAAGGTGCAGAAGTGTAGTATGAGTACAACCGACCGCATGTACTCAGTAAGTAACAAACCTAACCTTAGGTTGAAAGTAGTGACGAGCTGGAACATAGGTCGGGTCCAACACCAATAAACAACAACAATTCATAACAATTCAAGGCAAGTAATAAAAGAAGTAACTCGAAATATAAAATGCTCAGCTTATTCATAATTCCCGAAACTAGTTCCGCTTTTCAAATATATCAGTGAAAACCCAAATCCTTTACCGAAAACGTCAAAAAATATGAAATAGTTTGAAAACTATAATTTTTCCAAAAATCCTTTCCATAATAAATAATATGTTTCATTTTCTTTCAAGATAGAAAGTGTAAAATACCTCTCTATGCCCACATATCAACATGTGTTAAAAGTCATGAATGACGTGATACCGTACACCATGAGAAAAATGCATCTATATGCATGTATGTCATGTGTGCATGTCAATGCCGTGTATCTCAGAGATGAACTCATGTACTCACACTCTCAAAGTACTTAATCTCACTGCCTCATACTTTCCACACATCATGCTCAATCACTCATTACTGTATATGGACAATCCGGCCCAGGGAAGATCCATCCCGGAATATATACATCAACTTACCAACATTCACTCAGTACTGAGTAGGGGAAAATCCAACTCGTGGGGAAGATCCATCCCTAGGTATATAAATGCTTCGGACAAGATCCATGTCCAGGGAAGATCCATCCCTCAATATAATCAATCGCGCTCATTGTGGGGTGTGTACAGACTCCGGAGGGGCTCTTTCAGCCCAAATGCTATATCAAGCCAATCATGGCACAAATCAATATAACCTGCTACTGCGTGCAGCCCGATCCCATAATATAATCAATATAACATGTTGCGGCGTGCAACCCGATCCCATAACATCACTCACACTCAGGCCCTCAGCCTTACTCAGTCATTAATCTCTCCAGTCTCTCGGGCTCACAATACCATGAAACTAGCCCAAAAAGATGATATGATGTGCCAAGAAATGGTATAGAGACTGAGATATAATATGCATATGAATGCGTATGATTGAGTACGTAATGCAATGAAAGCAGATAATTCAACAGCAGAAATGACCTCTGTGGGTCCCAACAAGATAATCTTGTAGCCTAGACATGGTTTCTAATATGGATCACAACTTAATAGCTCAAGAACATAGAACTTTCATAGTTACAGGTTAGATAAAGTAACTATATAGTACCACAAAAATAACGGAATTAAAATTTACATGGTGCACGCCCACACGCCCGTCACCTAGTATGTGCGTCAACTCAACACCAATAACATAACACGTAATTCTGGGTTTCATACCCTCAACACCAAGTTTAGAAGTGTTACTTACCTCGAACGAGCCAATTCCAATGCCGAGCAAGCCAAGCGATGCTCCAAAAAATCCTGCGTGTAACGGCTCGAAACTAACCAAAAATAACTCAAATACATCAAACAATTCTAAATCAAACAAATTCAATTGATAAAGGTCGAATCTTTAATCAAAATCTCAAAATTAGCCAAAAAATCCAACCCGAGCCTGCACCTCGGAACCCGACAAAACTCATCATCAATTACGAGTACAACCATAGTAGTTTCACTCAAATCCAACTCCAAATCAATGTTCAAAACTCAAAAATTTACTTTATGAAATTTTAGACAAAACCCCCAAATTTCACTTTGAAATCATCAATCAATTGCCAAAAGTGAAGATGGATTCATGAAATATAACCAAAATCGATAATATAACACTTACCACAATCCATATGCTGAAAATCGCCTCCAAAAGTTATCCAAATCCGAGCTCCCCAACTCAAAATATGACCAAATGAATAAACCTTCGATATTACGTATTTTGCCGACCTGTTTTGCCTCATGTTTCATGCCAAATGATCCCAAAACTTGCTTTTGATGCCTCCAATTGATTCCTTGTGAAATTTCAGTCAAGATAGGCTTTTGAATCACACTATTTGACCTTATAATGAAGGAGATATGTTGGTTTCAATATTTGGAAATGTGCAGATTTTTAAATACGAAGTCAGTGGCAATTTCATAATTAATCTTAAAAATCTAGCAACCCAATTCTTAGTAAAATGACCATAAATCCTCATACAATGTCCAAATTCGAAAATTATTTTTGCTACGGATCCATAATTACGATACAGATCTAATGATTCAATCAAAACAGAACTCGAAGCTCCTTTGTTCAATGTGGTACCATTTATGCTTGAAGAAACAACGTCGAAACATAAGAACTAACTAGCGCAACACAACCCAAACCTATACGAAACTCACCCGAGCCCCTCGGGACTCCGTAGGAACATACCAACAAGTCTCATAACAAAACACAGACTTACTCGGGGCCTCAAATCACGCATAGCAACATCGAAACGACGAAACACACCTCAAATCAAACTTAATGAACTTTCGAACTTTTATATTCCAAAAACTCGCGCCGAGACATATCAAATCAACTCGGAATGAACTCAAATTTTTGCACACGAGTGCTAATACATCATACGGAGCTACTCGTGCCCCCAAACTATCGAGCGAAGTGAAAATACTCAATACGGTCGATTGGGTCATTACATAAGGCCAATGAAAGAATCCATTCTGGCTTGCAAAATATTAGTATCTGATTTGATACTTAATAAATCTAACCGCAACAGACAGCTGAGAGTGAATACTCCCTTACTAGCGGAGGAGACAACTTGGGCGACCGAGCAGGATATACACAACCGTTATCCTCATCTTTTCACAGCTTCAGGTATGTCTCTATACTCGTTCGAGGATGAACAATTGTTTTAAGAGAGGGAGGATGTGATGACCCGACCGGTTGTCTTGAGAGTTATAGCTCCGATCCCCTATAACCGCTTTCCCCGTATCTATTTCTGCTATTGTGTCTTGCCGAGAAGTTTCATTTTGGTTTTTGGGACACTTAGTCCCTAAAACGGGAGCTTAAGCCTTAGGATTTGGACTGTAGTCGAAACTGTGTGAAGATGACTTCGGAATGGAGTTCTGTCAGTTCTGTTAGCTTCGTTAAGTGATTTTGGAGGGACATTTCTGTATTGTATTTTAGAGGTTTGTAGCTCATTTAGGCTTGAAATGGCAAAAACCGGAGTTTTGGAAATTTTGGTCGGTAGTGGAATTTTTTATATTGGGATCGGATTTTGATTCTGGAAGTTGGAATAGATATTTAGGGTTGAATGTGACTTGTGTACAAAATTTGGGGTCAATCGAACGTGGTTTGATAGGTTTCGGAATCGATTGTCGAATTTGGAAATTTTAAATTCTTTAAGTTCGAATTGGAGGACGAGTCTTGATTTTTGCATTGTTTGATGTGGTTTAAAGTCTCAAATAAGTTTTTGGTGTTTTAGGATTGGTTGGTATGTTTGGTAGAGGTCCCGAGGGTCTCGGGTGAGTTTCGGGTGCTAACGGATGGAAAATTAGACTTGTGCATATTCTGAAGTTGCTGGTTCTGGTGTTTCATACCTGCGGTGGGAAGTACACAAGTGCGGTCCTGCAGAAGAGAGAAAAGAGGTCGCATGTGAGATTTTAGTCTTGGGAGCAAGCGGTTGCAGGTGTGACGTGTAAGCCGCAGAAGCGGAGCCGCATCGGCGGAAGGGTGATCGCAGAAGCGGATTGGGGGAAGAAGCCAAGCTTCCCCAGAAGTGGACGAGTTAGCGCAGAAGCACATCCGTAGATGAGGATATTTGTGCGCAGGTGAAGAGTTTGGGAACTTAATGAAATTCCGCAGGTGCGGAGTTCTAGCCGCAAAAGCGGTATCGCAGATGCGTGTAATTAACTGCAGGTGCGGATTAACTAGCAGAAAAGGGGCTAAATCGAGTGTTTGATTCATTTTTTCATTTTTGGACTTGGGAGCTCGGAAATTGGCAATTTTTCAATGGATTTTTAGAGAGAGCTTTGGGGTAACAATTTCTAACTCATTTTGGTTGTATTCCATTAATCTATAGTTGTTTTCTTCATTAAATTAAGGAAATTGGGTGAGAAATTTGGGAAATATGGGGAAAGGTTATTCAACTGAATCTATGAGTTTTGATTGGGATTTATACATCGGATTTGGATAATTTTGGTACGAGTGAACTCGTGAGTGAATGTGTGTTCATATTTGGTGACTTTTACCCGATTTCGAGACATGGGCCCAGGGAGGCTTTTTGGGCGAATTTCTAATTTCTTACTTTAGCTTTGATTTCAGTAGCTAGATTAGTTCCTTGTAGTTATATTTATGATATATAATTGATTTTGGCTAGATTTGGGCCATTTAGAGTCGGATTTTTGTGGAAAGAGCATTGTCTCGGATTGATTTGAGCTTGGTTCGAGGTAAGTGGCTTGCCTAACTTTGTGAGGGGGAACTCCCCTTAGGATTGGTATTGTTTTGATATATGAGCGCCGTGTACGTGAGGTGACGAGTACGTACATGGAATAATTGTTGTAAAAACATGATTTCTACTAAGTAATAACTTGCCTTTTCTTCTTATTTGAATGTTATCAGCATGTGTAGTATCCTGCTAGATTAGTATAGCCTGCCTACTTGCCTTAACTATTTATCTGATCAACGTGCATCATGTTTAGTGAACTTACCTATTTTTCCTTAACTTGTACTTAGGCTAAATTATAGGATTCCGTGTTGTAATTATTGAATTCTATTTCTTCGACTGCATATTTACTTTGGGACTAAGGAACGGTATTCCGGGAGATCCCCCTGTTCTACATATTTACTGTGGGACTACATAACGGTATTCCGGGAGATCCCCTTGTCTCGCATATTTACTTTGGGACTACGAAACGGTATTCCGGGAGATCCTCCTCCACATTTATGTTTGGGACTACGAGACGGTACCTCGGGAGATCCCCTGTTGCATTTCTGTATACTGAGTTGTTATCTGTCACGACCCAAAATCCTATCTTAGGTCGTGATGGCGCCCAACAGCGAGGTCAGGCAAGCCAACACTAAATTTACTTAAGGTTCTTTCTTATTAGATTAAACATTTCAACATATACTCAGTTTTTAAAACTTAAAACATGAATCGACAAGGATAATTAACCAGTTTTTAATCAAAAGCAGTCATGAAGAGGTGTGAGCCAATATATATACAAACCCGAAATCCATAATAACTATCACGTGTGTGCCAGGAACTAGTGTCACAAGTCCTACGGGCATAATAACATAATATACAAAAGATATAATATACATTCCCACTATTTGAGGGAAATAGACGGGAAATAAGCAAAAGAAACCCCATGGTGCTGCCGGAGATCGCCAGGAGAAAAGTAGCTCACCGTGAAGTCAGGTCCGTCTATAATTAAAGTCAAACTCCAGTCTGACAACTAGATGCACCAGCCTCAGAACCTGTACAATTAAGTACATAAACGTAGCATGAGTACATAAATATATATGTACCCAGTGAGTATCCCGCCTAACCTCAAAGAGGTAGTGACGAGAGGTCGACATGACACTCACTAAGGTCCAACAATATAATTTAACAGAATATGATAGAAACGGTAGGCATGTAAAGGCAGTGAAGAAACAAATATATATGAGGCACTGAAGTCCAAGGAAGTACTGGGAATGAATAAAACAATTACTACTTCACCTTCCCCCAAACATTTGTCAAATCAATGTCCATGAATTTAGTAACAAATAAATCATGCGCATGCAGGGTAAGGACAACCGGACGGAGTCATAAGATAGTCATGTCCTTGCACTTCCGAGGGTCGAACGACCCAAACCATAAGTTCACCTTTCCATAAAGTACTCACATCTATGCACTGCCGAGGATCGAACGGCTCGAACCAAAAGTGCATCTCTCAATCCTCTCTATGCACCGTCGAGGATCGAACGGCCCGAACCAAAAGTGCATATCTCAATCAGCCATGGCGTACGGCCTGTTCCCATAAGAGTGGGGGAAATCACACTCCGCTCGCGGAATGTAAATTGCGAAGCGGTCACATGCACACACATTATTCCTTTTTAAAATTACTTTCAGTGATCAATTCCTTACAAGTTTTCTCAAATTCCATAACCTCAGGGAATAAAGCAGCATGTAACATTTAATTTATTAAGCATATAGTTCATATCAAGTAAAAAACAAGGCATGATATGGTCCTAACTACCCGGACATAATAGTAATAGCCGCTACGTACGGACTCTCGTCACTTGTACGTACGTAGCCCCTAAATATTATCACATATAGCATTTAAATCACCTAGGGGGACAGTTCCCTCTTACAAGGTTAGAAAGGAGACTCACCTCGTGTCGAACCTACTTTCCAGGTCAAGAACGCGCCCGAAACTCCAAACCCGACACCCACAGACTTGAAACTAGTCAAAGTTTATACAAATATATCAATTTATACTCAAAGCATGAAATTCTTCTACTACTTAGCCGAATTCATCATTCTTGAAGAAATCTTAAAATCCAACCCCGGACCTGCATGCTCGGATTCCAAAATTCTCGAAGGAAACACTTACCCATAGCCTAAGGATCATTAATACATGATTTTCACTCGAGTTCATAGCTAATTGACGGGCAATTTTCTACATTTTCAAAAGCCCTAGGTTACTACCCGAAATCCTTAGTTTTCACTAATTTAGGTAGTAAATTTAGCTTGTAATCCATGGATGAAGCTAATATTAGAGTAGAATTTACTTACCTTCAATAACTAGGTCGTTTTCCCCTTTTGAATGCTGAAAATCATCCCAAGGAAGAAGAAGAAGATGAGGAAATGAATTAAAGCCCGTGTATAAAAACACACTGCCCAGTAGCCTACACTATGCGATCGCAGCCTGGGCAGTGCGATCGTAGAGCTTTAAGTGACCAAGACCTCATGGGCCTTCTGTGCGAATGCGGAGAGAGACCTGCGAACGCACATGGTAAGGAATAGATGTGCTGGCCCAAGGCTGGGCTCTTTGTAATGACCCGGTCTGTCGTTATGTAGAACTTGCATGTTTATTGTTGTCATTGACTTGTCTTAGAGTTGGAAAAGTCAACTGAGAGTTTACTTATTGGGAAACGACCTCGAAATGAGAATTTTATGGCTCGAATAGCTTCGTTAGGTGATTTGGGACTTAGGAGTGTGTTCAGAATATTTCTGTGATGTGGGTGTAGAATTAGGCTTGAATTGGCGAAAGTTAGTTTTTGGCGATTTTTGGTTGGCAGTGGAAAATAGGCTATCGGGGTCAGAATGGAATTCCGACAGTTGGAACAGGTTCGTAATGTCATTTTAGATATGTCTGCAAAATTTCAGGTCAATCGGAGTTGTTTTGGGTAGTTTCGGCATCGTTGGTGGAATTTAAAAAATTCAAAGTTCATAGGCTTAAATTCGATGTGTTTTTGGGGTTTTGATGTTGTGTTTGATGTTTCGAAGGCTCGACTAAGTTTGAATGATCATATATGATGCGTTGGTATGTTTGGTTGGGGTCCCGAGGGGCTCGGAATGGTTTCGAGTGGTTAACGGGGAGTTTGGGGCATATTTTGTTGTTGCTGAAGTTGCTGGTGTTTTCGCACCTACGGAAGAGGAGACGCAAGTGCGGGCCCGCATGAGGGATGAAGCTCTGCAGATGCGGAAGTTTGACTGGTTGAAGGATTTCCGTAGGTGCGAGGTAATTTCCGCACCTGCGAAGCCGTAGGTGCGGGAGGTCGAGCGCAGGTGCGGAGGCTGAGGACTTTGGGGTCTTTCCGCAGGTGCGCACCTAGGACCGCAGGTGCGGTTCCGCAGCGCGTAAGTGGTCGCAGGTGCGGAACCACTGTTCAGAGAGTATAAAAACATGCCTTCGCAAATTTTAGCCATTTTTCTCAATATTTCATCCGGGTTTGAAGCTTTTGAAGGGTTTTGAAGAGGGAATTCGGTAGTTCTTCATTGAGGTAAGGTTTTTGGACTCTAAACTCATTTATATGTGATTAAAGGTCGGATTAATGGTGAAAAATTAGGGGAAAATCAGTGCAAATTGGGTAATTAGGGCTTGGGATTAAGAGGATTCAAAATGGGGATTTGAGGGGTCATTTGGACTCCGAATTCTGTGTTCTTGGTATGTATAG
Organism: Nicotiana knightiana; assembly: GCA_005239525.1. NCBI lineage: Eukaryota > Viridiplantae > Streptophyta > Magnoliopsida > Solanales > Solanaceae > Nicotiana > Nicotiana knightiana. Next base: position 24,628 of record ML387128.1, on the reverse strand, counting down.
ACTCGGGGGAGGACGAGGTTTCTTGTGGTGTGCATTTTATTGAGTTCAGATGTCACTACCCAAACTAGGGGAGGCACGACTGGCACTCGATATTGTATTTGATCGAGTTAGGCACTAAACATACTAGCTAACTAAACTAGGGGCCCAACAGATCGAACAACACAACATTTAAAATACTAAGCATGGACCGTTAAGGTCATGACCTGAATAACAATAAGCGATATAAATAAAGGTAGACAAGCCAAAATAATAAAGTACTAGTTGGCCGATGAGGCTGCGACTGAAGACATACATGCCTACACACATATATATACATGCCAAGCCTATGGGCTGGAGACTGAAAGTTGCAAAAAGAAACCCAGAATACTGTATCCACAATAGCCTCTAAGAGTGTCATAATCACTATGGGGACAAAGCCCCGACTACACCCAAGTTGTACAACAAAAGTAACCATCCTATGAAAGCTCCAGGAAGAGGTGGAGCTTATCAACTCACAGCTGAACCCCAAAATCCTAGTGGAGGGGTCGATCAGAGTCCCTACCTAGACCTGCACGTATGAAACAAAAATACAGTGTCCCTAGGCAATGGGACATCAGTACGAATAAAAATGTACTGGTATGTAAGGCAGAAATTAGAATCATACATAGCTGATGTAAAAAGGGGAATAGAGTTACCACCTGACACTGAAACTCTGATAGCCTTCATGGCCGACATCCGACCTCATAGTAATCAAGTATGCATGGTATTNAGCAATGGCGGTCTCTCCCGGTAGCTAACCGGTATCATATTGCCAACCTGTGGCCATCTGTACAATATATATAGTCTTTCGGGCAAATAGGCCCCTTACTTACGATTATAGCTCAAAGTCCATGCATAATATGCCATTTATGATATGAACTTTGAATGCACAAAATAGGCCATAACAAGAACTTAGCCAATCTTGGCTCATTGGTACTCTTATTCTCATAATCCCATAATCACCTTCGTATCCCATACAAATGTCTCGTGGAACCTCATATGTTTCTTTTTTATAAGATTGAAAACTCAACTCGACTTTTAGAAAGATAACTTAACTCTGAAGATGTTCATAAAAATCTTAAGGTGCTTCACTTAGTCCTTATACCTGATTTCTTGATAATTAGTAAAAGAAAGTATTTCAAAAAAAATCAAGTGTTTTAGTAGTTTAAACATAAAAACTATATTTGATATTTTTGGAAATCGACGTATCACTTTAGATATTTTAAAATACACTTTAACAAGGAAGAAGGACTGATCGCAAATACTAAATGCCTTTATTTTTAAGTCACACAACCCAAATACGAATAAGAATTCATATATATGGACGTATAGTTAAGAAAGCCGACAAAATGACATATATAGATGTCGAATACCCTATTTAACTGAACGAGTGAAATATCAACCTAATAGCATCATGAAAATACTTCATCTACGATCCCAATGCCTTTCTCAGAAAGTCTTCCTAGAAATAGAATAGTAAAATACCACATTTGGCGTCTTAGGAATTTCTCAGAATTCGTGCTAAAAGGAAGGACGGATCTTAGCCTTAACATATCTTTCCAACGAACGTCAGAAATGCCGGTAGTTCCTTCACAAACATTGTTCCTTACATCCTAAGCTTCGCAAACACTATATATATGCAGCTTATACGCATCTATAAACAGTTCATAATTGAGTTTAAATCGGCAGATTTTCCATATGACCCTAACTTCACGAAATGTCCGTAGAACTTTGTAAAAACAATCATAAAAGAGTCCGAAGATGATTACCTTGGCAAACCAAGAATAAAACTTGAAGAACCAGCAAGAACAAAAAATTCCTATCTTCCAAAAATAGCTCCAAACACAGCTAATAGAAGGGGAAAACGATTGGAAAGAGTAGAGATTGCGCTTCTAGGCACGGGGGCAAACTTTAACGATAGAAATCGTTAAAAACGCACCTTAATCACTCAAGAACACCATGGAACCCTCTCTTCAGCTTTCTCACTGTTTTGGGACGAAGATGAAATGTTTTGGGGTCTTAAAAGTCGGATTTTCCTACTTATACTACTTGTTTGACCCGACCCGGTTCGCGACCCGATTTCAGCCCATATAGTCCGTAACTTCTTACTCCGATGTCGGTTTGATGTGAGGTATTTTTGGTTGAGAACTAGACTCGTAGTACTTAGATTCGGTAGGTTGTGGGTCCAATAACTCTTTATATATCGGGAGAAATAATCTGATACATTTGACCTAAAGTTTAGGAAATTTATTAGAGAAATTTACGATAACTTTTGCCGACCTTTATTTTGCAACTTGCTTGACTCCAAAAATTAACATCTGACCAGTGTGATATTATAGTACCTCATAACACATTATTCTTAGCATATTAGACACTCTTAGTCTTATCCCACAGGTGCAAGCTAACTTAAACCTTTTGAACGCGCGGGGTGTTACCCGAGCCATTTCTTTAACCACAAACTTTTGTTTAAGGGATTCCTTTGACCTAAAGCTTTAGTTTTGTTCCTTGATATTACCACACATTTTCAGTCTTATTTTCAATGTGCTATACCCAATTATATATACCTTATATAACCACGCCACGTTACATATATTACGTAAGAGAAGAGAGAAAAAAACACATGGGGTCTCACAGTCTCCCCATTTAAGAACATTCGTCCGCAAATGGGTCAAGTCAATTCCTTGGTTTCATTTATTTTCCGCTAATTCATTATTTTTGAGGTTATATTTGTTACATTTGCAAAGCATAAATCAAATTCTGAAGATTCCAACTACTAGGCTTCGTATAGCTATCTCGCAATAATAAATTTAAATTGCACTTTCAAGTCATTTAAAATACAGTTAAGTTTTTGTAAATAAATAATTGCCAATTATTTAAATGCGACTCACCTTAAGTCGTAAATAGGTGGGGGTACTTCTTCCTCATTTCCTCCCCAGCTTCCCAGGTCATTTCCTCGATGTTGTTATTTCGCCATAACACTTTCACGTAAGCCATTTATTTAGTTCGAAGCTTTCTTACATGCCGATCTAAAATAGCTACTGGTACCTCTGCATAAGATAAGTCTTCAGCAATGTGAATATCCTCAATGGGCGTAATGCGTGAAGGATGTCCAATGCACTTCCGCAACATAGATACATGAAACACAGGATAGACTGCTTCTAATTCTGAAGGAAAATCAAGCTCGTACACCACCCTAAATCCTCTGAATAATATTATACGGTCCAACATACCTGGGGCTGAGCTTCCCCTTCTTTCCAAATCGCATGACGCCCTTCATAGGCGATACTTTCAGGAAAACCCAATCTTCTACATCAAACTCTAAGTCTCGTCGTCGAACATCTGCATAAGACTTCTGCTGACTTTGTGCTGTACGCAGCCGGTCTCTAATAAGTTTTACCTTTTCCATTGATTGCTGGACTAAATTAGGACCTAGCAACTCTGCTTCCCCGACCTCGAACCAACCGATCGGCGACCTATACTTCCGCCCGTATAGTGCTTCGTAAGGAGCCATCCGAATACTAGCTTGGAAGCTATTATTATAAGCGAACTTAATAAGAGGTAGATGATCATCCCAATTTCCTTTAAAATCTATCATGCAGGCATGTAACATATCCTCAACTATCTGAATAGTACGCTCTGCCTGTCCATCCGTTTGCGGATGAAAAGCGGTGCTAATATTTACCTGCGTGCCTAGACCCTTCTGAAAAGATTTCCAAAAATGTGCTGTAAATTGAGCCCCTCGATCAGAATTAATAAATAATGTCACTCCGTGAAGGCGAACAATCTCTCGAATGTAAAGCTTGGCATAATCCTCGGCTGAATATGTCGTCCTGACTGGCAGGAAATGAGAAGATTTTGTAAGCCTGTCAATAATTACCCAAATAGAATCATACCTTCGTGGAGTGCGAGGCAAGCCAGTGATGAAATCCATATTTATCATGTCCCATTTCCATAATGGAAGCTCAATATACTGAGTTAGGCCTCCAGGCCTCTGATGTTTAGCTTTAATTTGCTGGCAGTTGGGATATTAGGCTACCATCTCCGCGATATCTTTTTTCATTCCATTCCACCAATAGATCTGTCGAAGGTCCCGATACATCTTTGTCGCTCCGGGGTGAACTGCATATCTAGAATAATGGGCCTACAAAAGAATCTTGGCGCGGAGCTCTCCGACTATCGGTACACATAAGCGCCCCTGGTATCTAAGAACTCCATCTCCAGTTAGCCCAAATAAAGGTTGTTGCTGCTGTGGAATACTTTCCCTCAGTTTTATAAGCTCAGGATCCTCGTGTTGTCGCTCTTTCACTTCAGTAACAAAAGAAGATTTTGCCGTATTCTGAATGAGAATGCGTCCACCCTCTACGTCTACCAAACGCACCTGCAAACTAGCTAGCTGGCATATATATATTTGGTTATCTTGACCTTATTTTTCAACATGGCTTAGACTGCCCATGGACTTCCGGCTAAGGGCATCAGCAACAATATTAGCTTTGCCGGGATGATATAAAATATCAACATCATAGTCCTTTAGTAATTCTAGCCATCTTCTTTGTCGTAGGTTCAACTCTCTCTGTTTAAATAAATACTGAAGGCTCTGGTGGTCGGTGAAAACATCAATATGAACCCCATATAGATACTGCCGCCAAATCTTTAGGGCAAAGACAACTACAGCTAACTCAAGATCGTGCGTAGGATAGTTCTGTTCATGTTTCCGCAACTGTCTAGAGGCGTACGCGATAACCTTACCATGCTGCATAAGAACACAACCTAGGCCAATTCTCGAGGCATCACAATATACAACATAACCCTCGGAGCCATCCGGAAGAGTCAATACATGTGTCGTAGTAAGCCTTTTCTTTAGCTCCTGAAAACTTTGTTCACATGCCTTAGTCCACTGAAACTTAGCTCCCTTATGTGTCAGTTTTGTCAATGGTGCAGAGATAGAGGAAAATCCCTCGACAAACCTTTGGTAATACCCTTCCAAGCCTAAAAAGCTACGAACCTATGTTGGATTCAAGGGCCTCGGCCAAGTCATCACAGCTTCAATCTTTTGGCCATCAACCTTGATACCATCGCCGGTAAAAACATGACCAAGAAAAGCTACAAAAGTTAGCCAAAATTCACATTTAGAAAATTTAGCATATAACCTGTAGTCCTGGAGAGTCTGCAATACAGCTCGCAAGTGGTCCGTATGCTCGGCTTCCGATCGTGAATATATTAGGATGTCGTCAATAAACACAATCACAAATTCATCCAAGAATGGTTTGAATACCCGGTTCATAAGATCCATAAAGGCTGCTGGGGCATTTGTAAGCCCGAAAGACATGACAAGGAATTCAAAATGGCCATACCTCGTCCTAAATGCTGTTTTTGGGATATCAATATCCCTGACTCGTAGTTGATGATAACCGGATCGCAAGTCGATCTTTGAAAAACATTTGGCACCTTGTAACTGGTCGAACAGGTCATCAATCCGTGGAAGAGGATACTTATTATTGATAGTGACTTTATTTAGTTGCCTGTAGTCAATACACATCCGCAAGGATCCATCTTTCTTTCGAACAAAGAGCACCGGAGCACCCCATGGGGATGTACTTGGCCTAATAAAGCCTTTATCGAGCAAGTCCTTTAGTTGTTCCTTTAATTCCCTTAGCTCTGCAGGAGCCATTCTGTAGGGAGGAATGGATATAGGCTGCGTATCAGGAAGCAAATCTATAGCGGAATCGATTTCCCTTTCGGGGGGAATTCCTAGCTCGTCAGGGAATACTACCGTCGGGAATTCATTCACAATAGGAACCGACTGAAGAGTCGCTGGCTCCTTATCTATATCACTGACATGAACCAGATGGTATATACAGCCTTTAGAAATAAACTTCCGAGCCCTAAGGTATGAAATAAACTTACCCTTGGGTGAGGCTGCATTACCTTTCCATTCAAGGACAGGCTCACCAGGAAAATAAAATCGGACCAACTTTGCATGACAATCAATATTAGCATAACAAGCTGCCAACCAATCCATACCCACAATGACATCGAACTCTAGCATAACCAATTCAACTAAATCAGCAGAAGTTGTACGGTCATTAATTAACACTGTAAAACCTCGATAAACATGATTAGCTACAATAGAGTCACCAACCAGCGTAGACACCTCAACTGAATGTGGAAAGAACTCAGATCTCATGTCAAGCTTACCAGCAATAAATGGAGTAATATATGAAAATGTAGAGCCGGGATCTATCAAGGCATAAATGGCATGAGAATGTATTGTCAATATACATGTGACAACATCTGGGGATGCCTCTGAATCCGGTCGGCCTGTGAGTGCATAAAACCGATTCTGGCCACCACTAGAACCTGAGGTGTTTCCTCCATCTCTCCCCCTACCACGACCCTGAGTAGACTGTGTACCTGGTCGGGGAGCACAGACTGAAGGCGAAGAGGCTGATGTGGATCCTGAAGGCTGAGCTGGTGCACCTCTGCCTAACCTCGGGCACCGGCTAATAAAATGTCTTGTCTGCCCACAATGATAAAATCCACTCGAACCCTGTCTACACTTCCTGGTGTGCAGCTTACCTCACTGAGTACATGGAGGAGTAGGTTGTCTCATCTGTGCGGAACGCTCGTGTCGACGGCCCTCAGGTTGGCCTGAGCTCTGCCCCGGTCCTGACAGAATATAACGATCAAACCGTTGGCCCTGTATCTGTGGTGGGAAACTACCTGCTGACCGAGGTGGATATCGATGGAGTGGGGGGAAAAAATCACCCAGTGGCTCCCTATAAGACCCCATAGTACGTGCCTTCTTACTCTGCTCCCTATCCCTACGAGTATCGCGAATCTGACAGGAAAGGTCCTCTGTAGTCTGAGCGAAAGCCTGTATGCGGGAAATATCTACATCATCCGATAGGGATGCTACCCTACAGTCTCTAATCAGATGATCCCCCAAACCATCCACATAATGATGAACTCTAGCCCTCATAGTACGTACGATATCTGGTGCATACCTCGCCAAAGAATTAAAATTATGGTTATAATCCCTCACACTCATATCCCCCTGCTTCAGGCTAAGAAACTGGTCAAGACGGGCCTCCTGAACCTCCCGTAGAAAATAATGGGATAAAAATACCTCAGAAAAGTCATCCCATTCTGCTGGCGGAGCATCATGTCCTCTAGATCTCTCACATGCCTCATACCATAGGACAACTACATCACGTAGTCGAAAAGAAGCCAACTCCACAGCCTCGGTGACAGAGGCATGCATCACCCTCAATACTCTATACATATGGTCTATGAAGTCCTGGGGATCCTCAGTGGAACTGGATCCTGTAAATAATGGAGGGGCCAAGTGAAGAAACTCTCGTACCGTCGAGCTTCCTGTCCAATCTCTCCAGGCATCTGCCCCCGACTCTAGTTGTCGCTCATGAATAGAAACCTAGTCAGCAACTGAACTTCCTCCCTCATCCCCTGCTCCCCAGTCTCTGATGGGGGAACAACAGGTGCTGGAGGTCCTGTGTCTCTAGCTGCCTCAGGTACCAATGGAACTGGTGAGGTTGGGGGTATTGCATCTCCTTGGGCTCCAACAAGTGTTGGGGAAGTTGAAACTAGGGGTACTGGAGACTCACTGCGTGCCTCTAAGGGAAATCTATCCCTTTGACCTGGTGGGGAAAGACTGGTACTTTCCCCCGGATCCATACCTATCTCTCGATGTGCCATCTCGTGAGCGTAGGTAGCCTGTTAGATAAGAAACACAAAGCACGATTTAGATTTCATATGTTCTTATAACTTCGCTCTATAGCACGATCTATTAATTGAAAGAAACGTAACCATTCCTAAATGCCTCATAGCCTCCTGATTATAAGTGTGGTGCACAACACACCCATAAGCAGGACTCTCCTAGACACGGCTTGTGGACTCCCTGGGATACGACCTGCTCTGATACCAAGTTTGTCACGCCCCAAACTAGGGGAGGCACGACTGGCACTCGATACTGTATTCGATCGAGTTAGCCACTAAACATACTAGCTAACTAAACTGGGGGCCCAACAGATCGGGCAGCACAACATCTGAAATACTAAGCCTGGACCGTTAAGGTCATGACCTGAATAACAATAAGCCATATAAACAAAGTTAGACAATCCCAAATAATAAAGTATTAGCTGGATGACGAGGACGCGGCTGAAGACATACATGCCTACACACATATATATACATGCCAAGCCTATGGGATGGAGACTGAAAGCTACAAAAAGAAACCTAGAATAGTGTGTCCACAATAGCCTCTAAGAGTGTCATAAGCACTGTCGGGACAAAGCCACGACTACAACCAAACTGTACAACAAAAGTAACCATCCTACGAAAGCTCTAGGAAGAGGTGGAGCTTACCAACTCACAGCTGAACCCCGAAATCCTAGCGGAGAGGTCGATAAGAGTCCCTACCTGGACCTGCACGCACGAAACAAAAATGCAGTGTCCCCAGGAAATTGGACATCAGTACGAATAAAAATGTATTGGTATATAAGGCAGAAAGTAGAATCATACATAGCTGATGTAAAAAGGGTAATAGAGATACCACCTGACACTGAAACTCTGATAGCCTCCATGGCCGACATCCGACCTCATAGTAATCAAATATGCATGGTATGCTCGTGTAATCGTATGTCATGAATACATATATATTGATGCAAATGCATGACATACCCAACCAAATGCTAGCAATGGCGGTCTCTCCCGGTAGCTAACCGGTATCATATTGCCAACCTGTGGCCATCTGTACAATATATATAGTCTTTCGGGCAAATAGGCCCCTTACCTCCGATTATAGCTCGAAGTCCATGCATAATATGCCATGTATGATATGAACTTTGAATGCACATAATAGGCCATAACAAGAACTTAGCCAATCTTGGCTCATTGGTACTCTTGTTCTCATAATCTCATAATCACCTTCGTATCGCATACAAATGTCTCGGTGAACCTCATATGTTTTTTGAATAAGCTTGAAAACTGAACTCGACTTTTAGAAAGATAACTTAACTCTGAAGATGTTCATAAAAAGTTTAAGGTGGTTCACTTAGTCCTTATACCTGATTTCTTGATAATTAGTAAAAGAAAGTATTTCAAAAATCAAGTGTTTTAGTAGTTTAAACATAAAAATTATATTTGAGATTTTTGGAAATCGACGTATCACTTTAGATATTTTAAAATATACTTTAACAAGGAAGAAGGACTGATCGCAAATACTAAATGCCTTCAATTTAAGTTACACAACCCAAATACGAATAAGAATTCATATATATGGACATATAGTTAGGAAAGCCGACAAAATGACATATATAGATGTCGAATACCCTATTTAACCGAATGAGTGGAATATCAACCTAATAGCATACTTCAGCTACGATCCCAATACCTTTCTCAGAAGGTCTTCCTAGCAGTAGAATAGTAAAATATCACATTTGGCGTCTTAGGAATTTCCCAGAATTCGTGCTAAAAGGAAGGACGGAGCTTAGCCTTAACATACCTTTCCAACGAACGTCCGAATGCCGGTAGTTCCTTCACGGACGTTTTTCCTTACGTCCTAAGCTTCACAAACACTATATATATATATATATGCAGCTTATACGCACCTATAACTAGTTCTTAATGGAGTTTAAATCGGCAGATTTTCCATATGACCCTAACTTGACGAAACGTCCGTAGAACTTTGTAAAAACAATCATAAAAGAGTCTGAAGATGATGATCTTGTCAAACCAAGTATAAATCTTGAATAAACAGCAAGAACAACAAATTCCTATCTTCCAAAAATAGCTCCAAACAAAGCTAATAGAAGGGGAAAACGATTGGAAAGCGTAGAGATTGCGTTTCTAGGAACGGGGGCAAATTTTAATGATAGAAATCGTTAAAAACGCACCTTAATCACTCAAGAACACCATGGAACCCTCTCTTCAGCTTTCTCACTGTTTTGGGACGAAGATGAAATGTTTTGGGGTCTTAAAAGTCGGATTTTCCGACTTATACTACTTGTTTGACCCGACCCGGTTTCAGCCCAGACAGTCCGTGGTAAAACAGTCATACCGTCTTACTCTAATGTCGGTTTGATGTGAGGTTTTTTTCGTTGCAAACTAGACTCGTAGTCCTTCGATTAGGTAGGTTGTGGGTCCCATAACTCTTTATATATTGGGACAAATGATCTGATACATTTGACCCAAAGTTTAGAAAATTTATTAGAGAAATTTACGATAACTTTTGCCGACCTTTATTCCGCAACTTGCTTGACTCCAAAAATTAACATGTGACCAATGTGATATTATAATACCTCATAACACATTATTCTTGGCATATTAGACAGTCTTAGTCTTATCCCACAGGTGCAAGTTAATTTAAACCTTCCAAACGCGCGGGGTGCTACCCGAGCCATTTCTTTAACCACGAACCTTTGTTTAAGGGATTCCTTTGGCCTAAAGCTTTAGTTTTGTTCCTTGCTATTACCACACATTTTCAGTCTTATTATCTCAATGTGCTATACCCAATCATATATACCTTATATAACCACGCCACGTTACATATATGACGTAAGAGAAGAGAGAAAAAAATGCATGGGGTTTCACATCCGAGACGTGGGGTCGGGTTTGACCAATTTCGGAATTTTTGAGTATTTTTGATACATTTCGATTGGGATTAGTTCCTTAGCATATTATAATGACATACATCTTATTGTTGGTAGATTTGGAGCACTCGGAGGACGAATTTAGAGGCAAGGGCACTGCAGAGTAGTATATTAGCCGGCTTTGAGGTAAGTAACGCTTCCAAACTTGGAACTGAGGGTTCGAAACCCCAAACTATCTGATATTTGATGTTAATTAAGGTGACGCACTTGCTAAGTGACGGGAATGCGGGCGTACACCGAATGTTTGTAGTCTGGCTCATCTCATGGCACTGTTTAATGGTTATCTCAGGTTGATATTTGTACCGTGAAGGTGGCATTTACCTTGAACGCAATAGAATTCATGCTAAGTATAAAAGTTAAGGTTTCACGCTGATATGTTCAGACCGGAACAATCGATTATTGTTGTCTCTATTTATGATTATTGTTTTCATGTACTCAGTCCTGTTATAGTATATGTTTCATGCCTCAGTCTCGTAAGTTCCTAGTTTATTCTATATTGTCATTGGGTTGGGCTGATTTTCATATGTTAGAGCATTGTGAGTGAGACTGGAAGGTACTGACTGAGTGAGGCTTGAAACCTGGTTTTAAGACAGTTATGAGGTCGGACTGCACACCGCAGCGACCCTGGAATCATGCCTTTGTTGGCTTGATATAGCGCTTGGGCTGAAAGGAGCCTCTCCGGAGTCTTTACAACCCTAATGAGCGCACATATATTGAGGGATGGATCTTCCCTGGACATGGATCTTGTCCGAGTATTATATTTCGGAGATGGATCTTCTCCGTGGGTCTTATGTTCCAGAGATGGATCTTCTCTGGGGGGATGGATCGACCTTTTTCCTCAGTACTAGGTGACTGTGTCACTTGTGTTTATGTAATATCGGGATAGACTTTCCCCGGGCCGGAAGGCCGTAGTCTAGTACTGAGTGGGACACCTTATGAGAGTTTGATTACGAGTATACATCATTCTTTATTCTATATGAATTCATGCTAGTATGCAGGGTTACAGACATATATTGATGCATCGCTTTTATTTTATGATATATTACTGTCATGTCCAAGTTATATACTGTTGTTCGAATTATTGGAGGTTTATTCCGTCACTACCTCTCAGCCCGTAGTTTGGTTTCGTTACTACTGAGTTGGTGTACTCACGTTACCCCCTGCACCTTGTGTGCAGATCCAGGTACAGCGGGATTCAACTCTGGTCAGTGAGTAGCAGTAGTTCTATCAGAGTTGACGAGGTAGCAGTTGGCGACGGTGATCTCGTCTTCTCTTCCTTCTCTACGTGTCGTATTTATTTTCAGACTATGTGGTTCATTCCTTTTTTTGGTTGTATTAAGTATTAGCAGCTCATGACTGTGTGACACTGGATCCGGGGTTTGTAGGATTTGGGTTCTGATTTTCATAAAAAAAATTCAAATTCTGAATTATTATTAGTATTCCACAGACTTGTTAAGAAGGGTATTTTATTGGTAATTGCATTTAACTTAGATAAATTGGGTGGCTTGTCTGGTTCCACGACAGGCGCCATCACGACTCCAGAATGTGTTCATGAAAAGTTGGTATCAGAGCGCTAGGTTAAATAGGTCTCACTAGTCATGAGCAAGTTTAGTAGAGTCTTGCGGATCGGTACGGAGACGTCTGTACTTATCTTTGAGAGGCTGCAGAACCTTTAGGAAAAATCTCACATTCTCGAACTCTTGTCGTGCGAATCCATTGATTCAACCTGAAGCGTAATTATTTGAACTATTTTCATGTATTCAACGCACACGTGAGCGCTGGGTATCAGTCGTGCACCGATGGTTTGTGACTTCCATGAATGGGATGTGATTTATGCATGCTTGGGGCCAGTCTGGAGGACTTGAGGACGGATCTTTATCTGTAGCTTGAGTGCTGAGATTTCATTTGTGTGAGCATATGTATTGGGGACTTATATGTCCGTTGGTGTCCTTATTGATGGAACTTTGTGACTAGATGACTACGTGGTGAGTTTGATTGACAGTTAGATGTATTCAGGTTGTTTGATTATGACAAGAATGGACTAGCGGGAAATGTGGCAAGAACCATTAAGTATTTGACGTCTATATTGAGTTAGGATATGGCTTCGAGTTGTGAGTGTATTGAAGGACCTCTCGTGTGGTTTAGTTGTGGAGTGAAGTAGATTTTTCTGTTGTGTTATGAGTTCCTGGTGATGTCTTTTGGATTGACCAATGCCCCAGCAGCGTTCATGTATTTGATTGACGATGTATTCAGCCGTGTTATAACTCCTTTGTTATTGTATTTATTGATGGCATGCTGCCGTACTCTCGTAGCCAGGGATAGCATACTCGACATTTGATGATGGTATTACAAGGATATAGGGAGGAGAAGCTTTGTGCGAAGTTCTCCAAGTGTGAATTGTTGGCTTAGTTCAGTAGCATTCTAGGGACACGTGGTGTCCAGCGAAGGTATCTATGTGGTCAGACGAGTGTGAGTGGAGCTTCCAGAAGCTCAAGAATCCCTGGACCACAGCTCCAGTGTTAGTATTGCCATTAGCTTCAGGTTCTTATACCGCTTATGGGATGTCTCGAGGGCAGGCCGTGGTTGTGTTCTACTGTAGGAAGGTATAGTGATTGTGTGATAGCTATGATATTCGGGAGTGTATAGGGAGATAACATTTTGAGATTTAGCAGTAAGGGGTATGTCCTGCGGGTTGTCCTGAGGTGTGTGACCCTTATGTTTATCTGTAGTAAGTTCTCTCTATCAGTAAATGATGCATGTTGAAATTTAAGTTTAGATTGATTGTGGGAGTTGGCATGACCATCACAATGGTGGATGCGAGATTGGCAATTGATTTGAGTGTTAGGTGGTTTGGATCATATAAGCTTATGGGGGATTTAGTTGAATCCCACCACAACATGGTGGTAGTGATAATGTGTGGGCATAGTCTTGTTTGTCGTGATCCTTGGATTTGAGCCAAGTGGGGGAGTTCGTTATTGATAAGTTGATTACATGATTATGTGTTGTATTGGTTTCAGTTCGAGGTATGTTTCTGAATCAAATATGACCTACAGAGGTGGAGTCAGTGAATAACTCGAGTGATGGAAATTTCTTCGATACAAGTTGTAATGTACTTTACGGATAGTGGAATTCATTGTATGATGGAGTTGTACTGGTAAGTGTAGAGTGTGAAATGTATGAGCGTGCTTGTTGCTTCAAAGGTGCGGGTTACTTTCCTATTATGTGGATTGCAAGCGGGGTCAGGTCGTTCTGTTTACTTGGTTAGTGTAATTGAAATTTCGTAGAGTAAATGGCATTCGAGAATGGTTCAAACGGATTCAAGGTTATATGTAGCGATCGAGGATCTTCAAGGTGTGAGAAGGGCTAGAATTGAGATTTACGAGAAATGGTGTCAAGGCTTGTGGTGTATTTGCATTATCATGGATTCTATCCACCGGTATCAGGAAAGTGAAGGTAATGACCTTAAATTCGTAGGAAGTCTCTTCAGGGTAGGTATTTCTAATGTGATGCATTTGGGGATAATTGAGGGAGTATTCAGCAGCCTATGAGCCTTAGACTGTACATTTTATGCTCGGGTTTTGTGCGGTGAGTCTGGATTGAGAATTGCAGTATTATGGCAAGAAGAAGTATCAATTCGAAGGTAAGTCAGAAGGAACTTGAATGAATAGGACAGCTTGGTAGTAGGTCGGATCGGCATGAGAAACGATAAGGGATATGATTAGTTCTGTGGGTGTTATGAAGTAGTGAGTTATTACAGGTGTCTCTTAGCAATTCTCTTGGGATTTGGTGGCATGCGTAGCTTGGATGAGTTAGAAGGATTCAGTCCTGTCGGTTTGGTGTTGTACAAGTATGATTCGGGAGTTCTTGATGGTTTCTACCACGGTTGGAGATGTATATTTCTACAGCCGTGAGGGCCAGGTGATGAATAGTGATTTTGCTTCTAGATGGGATCGAATGAAAGTTCTTGATTAGTTGGGTACGTAGTTTTTGTGGCTAGGAAGGGAGCATGAAGTTCTCATATTTATCATAGGATTGCATGGCGTATGCGGTATTTTGTGTATGGAGAGTGGCATATGTGAGGCCACGGTTCAGTTCTGGAAGAAAGGTCAGAACTGGCAGTTTCAGATGGTTAGGTAAAGGATACCACTATTGGGTGGCTGGATGAGAGTATACATTCATAAAGGAAAATGTGTTCAAGGCAATGTGTTTGAATAAGGGTGTTTCATTGGTGTTACGACGCTCTTTTGTTGGATCGAGTGCTGATATTCAAGGTTTTTTAGTGACACAGAAGAACTATGGGAGTATCCCTCGTGGAATGATAAAGTATTAGGAGCGTGTTATACATTTGAGAGGTGGAATTGGGATCAGATATGGTCATTGGTGTGCCTCATGGATTTTGAGACTGGGATTTTTCATGAACAGATTATTTTTGTAGTTGTGAACTACGAGGATGCGAGGAAAGCTAGTCAGGTGTTAGTATAGGTCATAATTAAGTCATTATGAACCTTTGGAGAATTATCTACCTGTTGTGGATGACCAGAGTTGATTTAGAATATAATTATTGGCAGGCCAGTATGGGTGTGTTCTACACTGAGCCGGAATTGTTGACCCCAAATTGATATAGTTGAGGGATGTACCATTTGATTGTCATTGAGATTATTCGTGCTTTGGGGTGATCTATGAGTTACCATTCAGTGTTCGATGAGTTGTAATCATTGGTTGTATGTGCATAGGGTGCGGTCCTAATTGGGCTTATTAGGATTGAGACGTGTTGTCATGTTATTGCTGGTTCGGGTGGCATGGTATCGTCCAATTTTCCCCCGTGGTTATGGAAATGCACTTTGAGTAATTGATATCAAATTTCGCATGGTTATCGATTATGAGAAAGGTGTCTTGGAGCGTGTCATGTGGTCCAGCGATTGGATGGGATCACGCTTTGCAGCTCAATTAGATAGAGGTATGATCCTTGGTATCGGATTTGTGTGATATGGTTTCACGATGTGTACCAGGCTTTTAGCATGATGTGGTAATGGTAAGTGTTAGTGGCAGGATAACCCTCTCGTGTGAGTCTTGAGCTCTTGGTATGTGGTTATTGAGTGTACAAGTTGCACAAACTATGGCTCTGGATGGTATTGATACTGATCAGGAGAGTGGTTGCTGGTTTATACGTGTTTCTTTCATCGTCAGCAGCATATGTAAGGGTTAGAACGAGGCATGGTTTGATAAGAGGGTATGTACCGGTATTGAGTTGTTTGAACAACTATTGTGGTTAGGAGTTATCGCTATGAGTGGTTGAGCCATGCGGTATATTATGTGATTTCATTTTGGGTTACGGATATGGTTTTATACAACGTGTTCAGACTATTTCAGCTTGTAGTCGTGGAAATTTGAACTTGTAAATTATTTTAGAAGTGAAAACTTGGTTTTAAGGTTTATGGGTCAGGATTTGATAATGAAATTTCAGTTATGTTGTGTTATCGGACGTAGATGGGGTAGGGTGACATGGGATCACCTCCGAATATGTGCATGGAAGGTTACGCAACAATTTTTGGTGGTGTTGGAACAACTCTAGGCACGTTCGAGGACGAACGTATGTTTAAGTGGGCGAGAATGTAACGACCCGATCTGTTGTTACGTAGAAATTGCATGTTTATTTCTGTCATTGACTTGTCATGGATTGGTTATTCTATTATTGATGGGTTAGAGTCGATAGGCTTGAAATCGGAATGGTTAAATGAGAATTCAGTAACTTAGTCTTTAAAAATAGCCTTAGAGTTAGAAAAGTCAACGGAGAGTTGACTTATTGGGAAATGACCTCGGAATGTGGATTTTATGGCTCGGATAGCTTCGTTAGGTGATTTGGGACTTAGGAGTGTGTTCGGAATATTTATGTGATGTCCGGTGTAGAATTAGGCTTGAATTGGCAAAAGTTAGTTTTTGGCGATTTCCGGTTGGCAGTGGAAGATAGGCTATCGGGGTCGGAATGGAATTCCGATAGTTGGAACATGTTCGTAATGTCATTTTGGATATGTCTGCAAAATTTCAGGTCAATCGGAGTTGTTTTGGGTAGTTTCGGCATCGTTGGTGGAATTTAGAAAATTCAAAGTTCATAGGCTTGAATTCGATGTGTTTTTGGGGTTTTGATGTTGTGTTTGATGTTTCGAAGGCTCGACTAAGTTTGAATGATCATATATGATGTGTTGGTATGTTTGGTTGGGGTCCCGAGGGTCTCGGGATGGTTTCGGGTGGTTAACGGGGAGTTTGGGGCATAATTATTGTTCCTGAAGTTGCTGGTGCTGGTGTTTTCGCACCTGCGGAAGAAGAGCCGCTGGTTCAGGCCCGCAGGAGTGGGTGAAGATTCGCAGATGCGGAAGTTTGGCTAGTTGAAGGATTTCCGCAGGTTCGAGGTAATTGCCGCACCTGCGAAGCCGCAGGTGCGGGAGGTGGAGCGCAGGTGCGGAGGCTGAGGACTTTGGGGTCTTTCCGCAGGTGCGCACTTGGGACCGCAGGTGCGGTTCCGTAGGTGCGCGTAACTGGTCGCAGGTGCGGAACCACTGTTCAGAGAGTATAAAAACATGCCTTCGCGAATTTTAGCCATTTTTCTCAATATTTCATCTGTGTTTGAAGCTTTTGAAGGGTTTTGAAGAGGGAATTCGATAGTTCTTCATTGAGTAAGGTTTTTTGACTCTAAACTCGTTTATATGTGATTAAAGGTCGGATTAATGGTGAAAAACTAGGGAAAAATCAATGCAAATTGGGTAATTAGGGCTTGGGATTAAGAGGATTTAAACTGGGAATTTGAGGGGTCATTTGGACTCCGAATTCAGTGTTCTTGGTATGTATAGACACGTGGGAGGACGAGGTTTCTTGTGGTATAGATTTTATTGAGTTCCGAGACGTGGGGTCGGGTTTGACCAATTTCGGGATTTTTGAGTATTTTTGATACATTTCGATTGAGATTAGTTCCTTAGCATATTATAATGACATACATCTGATTGTTGGTAGATTTGGAGCACTCGGAGGCCGAATTTAGAGGTAAGGGCACTGCAGAGTAGTATATTAGCCGGCTTTGAGGTAAGTAACGCTTCCAAATTTGGAACTGAGGGTTCGAAACCCCAAACTATCTAATATTTGATGTTAATTAAGGTGACACAGTTTCCAAGTGACGAGCATGGGGGCGTACACCGAATGTTTGTAACCTGGCTCATCCCATGGCACTGTCTAATGGTTATCTCAGGTTGATATTTGTACCGTGAAGGTGGAATTTACCTTGAACGCAATAGAATTCATGCTAAGTATAAATGTTAAGGCTTCACACCGATATGTTTAGACCGGAACGGTCGATTATTGCTGTCTCTAGTTATGATTATTGTTTTCATGTACTCAGTCCTGTTATAGTACATGTTTCATGCCTCAGTCTCGTAAGTTGCTAGTTTATTCTATATTGTCATTGGGTTGGGATGATTTTCATATGTTAGAGCATTGTGAGTGAGACTGGAAGGTACTGACTGGGTGAGGCTTGAAACCTTGTTTTGAGAAAGTTATAAGGTTGGACTGCACACCGCAGCGACCCTGGAATCATGCCTTCGTTGGCTTGATATAGCGCTTGGGCTGAAAGGAGTCCCTCTGGAGTCTTTGCACCCCCAGTGAGCGCACAGATATTGAGGGATGGATCTTCCCTGGACATGGATCTTGTCCGAGTATTATGTTCCGGAGATGGATCTTCTCCGTGGGTCTTATGTTCCGGAGATGGATCTTCTCCATGGGTCTTATGTTCCAGAGATGGATCTATTCCGTGGGGGGATGGATCGGCCTTTTTCCTCAGTACTAGGTGACCGTGTGACTCGTGTTTATGTAATATCCGTGATGGACTTTCCCTGGGCCGGAAGGCAGTAGTCTAGTACTGAGTGGACCACCTTATGAGAGTTTGATTACTCAGTATACATCATTCTTGATTATATATGAATTCATGCTAGTATGCAGGGTTACAGACATATATTGATGCATCGTGTTTATTTTCTGAGTTATTACTGTCATGTCCAAGTTATATATTGTTGTTCGAATTATTAGAGGTTTAGTCTGTCACTACATCTCAGTCCGTAGTTTGGTTTCGTTACTACTGAGTTGGTGTACTCACGTTACCTCCTGCACCTTGTGTGCAGATCCAGGTACAGCGGGATTCAGCTCTGGTCAGTGAGTAGCAGTAGTTCCATCAGAGTTGACGAGGTAGCAGCTGGCGACCGTGATCTCATCTTCTCTTCCTTCTCTACCTGTCGTATTTATTTTCAGACTATGTTGGTCATTCCTTTTTTTGGTTATATTATGTACTAGCAGCTTATTACTGTGTGACACTGGATCCGGGGTTTGTAAGATTTGGGTTCTGATTTTCATAAATTATTTTTTTCCAAATTCTGATTTATTATTATTAGTATTCCACAGACTTGTTAATAAGGGTACTTTATTGGTAATTGCATTTAACTTAGATAAAATGGGTGGCTTGCCTGGTTCCACGACATGCGCCATCACGACTCCGAAATTGGGTCGTGACACTCTTGTGCGAACGCGGATGGTGTGTGCGATCGTACTGGTTCAGGAGCCCAACCCATCTCGATCGGGGTGCCTATTGTGCGAACGCACAGGGCATTTACCACCCCTGCCGAATTCCTTCTATGCGATCGCATCAGTGCACCTGCGGTCGCACTGAAGGAAACCGTTAGTGAAAAATCTGGTTTTTGAATTTAACTCTGAGGGATCTGAAACTCAACCGAGCCCCTCGGGACCCCGTCCAAAGGCATTGGCAGGTCTATATTCATGATACGGACTCGCTCGAATTTTTGGAACATGAAAAACAACAATGAAACTAAGAATTCGACCCCAAAATCAAATTGAATCAAACTTTGAACTTAAAGTTCTAGAATTCGCTTTCAATGTGCCGAACTAACCTATACTACTCGGAATGATACCAAAATTTGCAAGCAAGTCATAAATGACATAACAGAACTATTCCCAGTCTCGGAATTCCGTTCGGACCTCGATAACACAAAAATAAGTTCCCAACCAAATTTCAAACTTAAGGAAACTCTAATTTCGATATTGGGCACCGAAACGCTCCTGGGTCATCCAAAACCCATTCCGAACATATGCCCAAGTCCGAAATCATCATACGAAGCTACCGGAATCGTCGAAACTCGATTCTGAGGTCGTTTACTAAAAATATTGACCGAAGTCAAACTTCGCCTTAAAGACCAACCTTAAGGAACAAAATGTTCCTATAGCACTCTAAACACTTCAGAATCCTGGACCAGCCGCCCCACAAGTCATAAATCACAATAAGCCGCTATGGGAAGTTCCATTTGGTGGAACGGGATCCGATAACGCAAAAAGACCGATCGGGTCGTTACATTCTCCACCTCTTAAACAAATGTTCGTCCTCGAACGGGTCTACAATCGTACCTGAAGTGCTGAATAAGTGTGGATAACTGCTCTGCATGTCCTCCTCGGACTCCCAGGTCGCTTCCTCGACTGGTTGGCCCCTTCACTGCAGAAACTCTCTTGGACCTCAACTAGCGACTCTGTCTATCAATAATAGCAATTGGATCCTCCTCGTAGCCCAATCTCTCATCCAACTGAATAGTGCTGAAATAAACCACGTGAGAGAAGTCGGCGTGGTACTTCCGGAGCATGGATACATGAAAAACTGGATGAACTCCTGATAAACTGGGAGGTAAGTCCAGCTCATTAGCAACCTCCCCAACTCGCCTCAACACCTCTAAGGGACCTATAAACCTCGGGCTTAGCTTGCCCTTCCTCCCAAACCTCATAATACCCTTTATAGGCGAGACTTTCAATAGAACCTTGTCTCCTTCCATAAATGATACATCACGCGCCCTCTGATCCGCGTAACTCTTCTGTCTGGATTGTGCTGTGCGGAGTAAGGCTGGCAGGTGGATCGGGCCTGACCCGGGCCCAGGCCGGGCCCGCGGCCCATGTAGGCTAAACGGGCCGGCCCGTGGCGGGTGACGGTCTAGACGGGCCTGTGAGCCCATATGAGGTGGGCCTGGGGGGAGGGACTGTGAGCCCGGGCCCGTTTAGCCAGGGACCGGCATACGGGCCTAGGCCGGTTCAAACGGGCCAAACGGCCCTTACGGGCCCAACGGCTATTTTAAAAAAAATAATAATATTTTTTTATTTAAAAAGTGGCCAACGGTCAGAATTTTAAAATCTAGCCGTTGGCCATTTAATTTTAGCCGTTTGAATTTTTTAAAAATAACCATTTGACTCCCAAACTTTATTTTAACCCCAAACTTTTTATAATTATACTTTTNTTCAAGTCTTCAACATTATACAATTTTCAAGAAGTTGTTCGTCAATTCGGTAAACTCGTTCCAACCTCTTAAATTTTAATATTATAGTTTTGTTTGTTTAAATTATTTTCCTTATAATTAATATGGACTTTTCTTTGATAAAAATGTTTGGTGGTAAGGGAAAAGCTAAAATTGGTGAATCTAGTAGGCAAGCTACTACTACTCCCCGGCCCCGGCTACCCGACCTAGACCTGTTACCCGTCCTCCTCCACTTGTTATTCTTGATAGCGATAACCCCTGTTTTCAATTTACTGATAGTCAATTTATACATGATCTTACACCAGGTTCACAATTAAATGATGAATATATGAATTCTCTTTATGGTATTTCAGAGGAAAATATTGATTTAGATGAAACGCAACCAGATTTAGATGATACACCTACTAGTCCTGTTGCTAACCAAACTGATAGTTATCCAAATGATGCCCCGGCTGACCCTCCTGTAGTAACCCCTACTTTTAATAGGCAACCTTCTAAACGGTCCGAAACATCTCTTGTTTGGCACTTTTTTACTCAACTAAGAGATCAAAATAAGGCTAAGTGTAAAACTTGTGGCGTCTTGATGTCTCATAAATTTACTGGAGACCGTGGCGGTACGGGTAGTTTGACCAGACACATAATGAAACACCCTAATGATAAAACTAGATTACTTCAAATGAAAGCTAGGCAAGAGGGGACAAGTGTAGGTACCCAGGGAATTAACACTAGCACCGGTGGCATTTTGTATTACGATCCAAATAAAGATCGTGAAGAATTGGCAAAAATGTTTACTGTTATGTGCTTACCATATAGTTTTCCCTCTAACCCTCATTTTGTCCATTATATTAGAAGAATTTATAATCCTACTTTTAAAGGATGGCCTCGCACAGCCGTAAAGGCTGATATTTACAATATAAACATGAATATGAACAATATTTGCGTTATTTATTTACTCATATTAGTAATCGTGTTTCTATTACTACTGATATTAGTAGGAGTGGTAATGACTGTGATCATCTTATTGTTACCACTCATTGTATTGATGAGGACTGGATAATGCAAAAACGCATTATTGCTTATAGAATAATTACTTCAAGTCACACAGGTAAGTTTATTGCTAAGACAGTTGCAGATATTTGTAGATATTTTTGCATTAGAGATAAAATAATGTCAGTTTCAATGGATAATGCTTCTAGTAACACTAATGCTATAGGCTTTCTTACAACTACACTAAGTCCTGCATTTAGTAATATTTTTCATGTTAGATGTATTTGTCATATTTACCATTTAATCGTTGGTGATGGTCTAAAACATTTAAATGTT
>ML387127.1:0-46683 GCA_005239525.1 Nicotiana knightiana | reverse complement strand
GAGAATAAAATCTGCACCCATTGTGGTAAGACTGGGCACTACAAATATGAGTGTACTGCAAAGAGCAGGCCAGTCGAATAAATGAGAGGTTTGTAAAAAGGAAAAATTGGCAACCAAATTGGGCCGTTAAAAATTTGATTCGTCCATTATCTCATAGAAAAGGACCCAAACTAGTTTGGGTTCTTAAGACTAACCCCTGATTCTTTTTGTAGGTTCAAGTGAGAGGAGGCAGCCAAATTTGGTATTTGGATAGTGGCTGCTCAAAGCATATGACTGGGAACATGGAACAGTTCCTTTCACTTGAAAGTCTCAAAGGAGGAAATGTCTCCTTTGGAAACGGAAAGAAAGGTGAAATTATTGGGGTTGGTAAAGGTGGGTAAGGATGACACACGATCCATTGAACATGTGTACCTAATATATGGCTTGAAATATAGCTTGATCAGTGTATCACAACTGTGTGACAGAGGTAACCTGGTTGCTTTTACTTCCACAAAATGTTTTGTGATTAACCTGCTTACTGACAAGATTAGTTTGCAGGGAAAAAGAATGAATAACATATATGTCATATACTTGTCCACACTGTTTGAAAATGAACTCACTTGCCTAAGTGTGTTGGACAGTGATCCCCTCTTGTGGCACAAATGACTTGGTCATGCGAGTCTAACTCGGCCTGACAAATTAGTCTCTAAGGACTTAGTGGTAGGACTTCCTAACATTAAGTTCAAGGAGGAAAAAGTTTGTGAGGCATGTGCCAGGGAGAAGCAGGTAAGGTCCTCTTTCAAAAATAAGAAAATAATCAGTACTACCAGGACGTTGGAACTGGTTCATATGGATCTATGTGATCCTATGAGAACTCTGAGTAGAGGTGGTAAGAGATATGTGATGGTGCTAGTTGATGATTATTCAAGGTTCACTTGGACCTTATTCCTGGCATCTAAGGATGAAGCATTTGATATGTTCACCTCATTTGTCAAGAAAACTCAAAATCAATTAGGACATCAACTAGCATCAATAAGATCTGACCATGGTACTGAATTTGAGAATGCTAAGTTTGCTGAGTTCTGTGATGAACATGGTGTTAATCATAACTTTTCTGCTCCTAGAACCCCACAGCAAAATGGGGTTGTTGAAAGGAAAAACAGAACTCTTGAAGACATGGCAAGAACCATGCTTCTATCTAGCAAACTACCTCACATCTTCTGGGCTGAAGCAATAAATATTGCTTGTTACATAATCAATAGATGCATGACCAGGCCTCTGGTAAAGAAAACTCCCTATGAATTACTTAAAAGGAGAAAGCCCAACATATCCCACTTCAGACTTTTGGATGCAAGTGTTTTGTACATAATAATGGCAAAGATTCCCCTGGAAAATTTGACCCCAGAAANGTCTTTGATGAAACTAACATTCTTGATGAGAGACAGGAACCTGAAGATGAGGAGCTTGGACTGGTAAGAAGAAGTGATCACATTGAAGCAAGCATGGAAGGTGGAACAGGTGATGGACCAGGTTCAACTACCCCCAAACATCATGACATGGGAAATTCAACATATGCAACCTGACCCTAATCCTTCTCCACAACAACAAGACACTATGGAATCGTCTAGGAATGAACAGCTGGTACTTAAACCACACAGATATCAGAGTTCTCACCCTCTTGAGAACATCATAACAGATTTGGCATCCGGAATCAAAACAAGATCATCCTTGAAAAATCTGTGTGTGTTTGATGCCTTTCTATCCATGATCGAACCAAAGAACATTGGGGAAGCCCTACAAGATGCTGATTGGGTAAATGCCATGCAAAAAGAGCTGAATCAGTTTGATAGAATTCAAGTATGGAACTTGGTACCCAGGTCACTAGATAGATCAGTGATTGGCACCAAGTGGGTCTTGAGGAACAAACTCGATGAGGATGGAACTGTTACAAGGAATAAGGCAAGATTAGTTGTTCAATGGTATAGTCAAGAAGAAGGAATTGACTATGATGAGACCTTTTCCCCTGTGGCAAGACTGGAGGCAATCAGANATTGGCACCAAGTGGGTCTTCAGGAACAAGCTCGATGAGGATGGAACTGTTACAAGGAATAAGGCAAGATTAGTTGTTCAATGGTATAGTCAAGAAGAAGGAATTGACTATGATGAGACCTTTTCCCCTGTGTCAAGACTGGAGGCAATCAGACTTCTTATAGCATTTGTTGTACACATGGAATTCACTCTTCATCAGACGGATGTTAAGAGTGCCTTTCTCAATGGCTATCTGAAGAAAGATGTATTTGTCAAGCAGCCTCCAGGTTTTGAAAGCAAGGAGTCACCTGACCACGTATACAAACTCGACAAAGCTCTATATGGTCTCAAACAAGCACCAAGAGCATGGTACGAATGATTATCAAAATTCCTGCTAGAACATGGGTATAAACAAGGCAAAATTGATAGTACCTTGTTCTCCTGGTTGTGCAAATATATGTGGATGATATTATATTTGGGGCGACTTCTGAAAAATTGAGCAATGAATTTGCTATGCTAATGGGAAGTGAGTTTGAGATGAGTATGATGGGTGAGCTAAACTTTTTCTTAGGCTTGCAAATTAAGCAAAACCCAAATGGAACAATGATCCACCAACAAAAGTATGTGAAAGAATTGCTCAAGAAGTTTAAAATGGAAGACCCAAAAGAAATAGACACTCCCATAGCCACAACTACAAAATTGGATGAGGATGAACCTGGTTCATCTCTTGATCAGAAGCTATACAGAGGGATGATTGGGTCTTTATTATATCTCACTGCCAGCAGACCTGATATTGTGTTCAACGTGGGATTGTGTGCTAGGTTTCAGGCAAATCCAAAGGAGTCCCACCTCACTGCAGTAAAGAGAATTTTGAGATATTTGAAAGGTACCACTGATTTGTGCCTTTGGTATCCTAAAGGTAGTAATTTAGACCTTGTAGGATATGCCGATGCTGATTATGCAGGATTCCTGGTTGACAGGAAAAATACTTCAGGTATGGCTCACGTTCTGGGTTCATGCCTTGTGTCTTGGGCTACCAAGAAACAAAATTCAGTAGCTCTGTCTACTGCTGAAGCTGAATATGTGGCTGCAGCCTCATGCTGTGCGCAGTTGCTTTGGATCAAGCAATAACTCATGGACTTTGGTATTGATGTGGGATGCATTCTTATTTTTTGTGATAACACTAATGCTATTAGTATGACGAAGAACCCGGTTCATCACAAAAGGACTAAGCACATAGATGTTAGGCACCATTTCCTAAGGGATAACTATAAAAAAGGAATGATCTCAATCGAATTTTGTGCTACTGATTATCAAATTGCTGATATATTCACTAAAGCACTTAGTAGGGAGCATTTTGAGAGAAACAGGCTGGAATTAGGGATGATTAAGATCACCTGATTAAAAATGAAAAAAAAATTATATAAAAATGAAAAAAAAATTGGCTAGAAAATTTTAATTAGGTACTTAATCAGATTAACAATTGCTCAGCATCATGTCTTTATTGCCATACTCTTGTGTCATGTATTAATATGATTCCCTAGATACTAATAATGTTTATCTATCTTCGTAAATTGAGGCAATTTAAAGATTTCTAACAGGATGAACCTGGTTCATCCATGCTGATTCATTTGACTGACAAGGTACGTACTCTTCTCCATATATTAATTCAATTACAGTCATACATGAGCAGGATTCGTTCCACAATTGGTTCAAATTCAAATACTTCATAATCACCCAAATTGAACCAGTTTCAAGAAGCCCAGCCTTCACTTAATTAGCCTAGGGTAGGGGGAAATTAAATGTCTAATCAAGTCAGTCCTTCAGCGATTAGACTCCTACTTGAGTACAAATTCTTCATGTTGAAATCTCCCTAGCCACATCTTATAAAAGGTCATCATTACTCTTCTCTTCATAAAGCTACCTTCAAACCAAGTTCAACTCATACTACACAACCCAAAACTAATAACTCGCCTTTTCTTCCTAACAATACATAATAATGTCTTCACCACCACCAGCTGCTTATTCTAATTGATCACCTAATCGTGATTACGATGGAGGACATTCTGAATCTGTCTCCAATTCTCCATCTGTTTACAGTTCTGAATCACCAAAATTCCGTCAACCCCTGAAAATACACCCATTCCTGAACCCACTCTAAACCCTACTCCTGCCCCCAAGAATCGTCGTGTTAAAGTTCTTGCCCGAAAATATGTTGCTTTTGGGGCTAGGGAAAAATTCTTGGAGGATCTTATTAAAGCGGACAAAGGTACTAAGTCAGTTTCGTCCAGTGAATCCTTTAAATCAGCCAATGAGGAAGACGCACTTGGTTCAACCAGTTCTGAAAAAGGTAATCTTGAAATCAATTCTGAATTTACTTCTGATGATAAAAAATTCGTGTTGGTTGGGCCTGTTATTGATGTTGAAGTACCTGTAAGGCAGATGGGTGGTAGAAAAGAAAGAATTCTTGAGAGAGAGGGAAAATAAGTTGTGAGGGGATCTGGGGAGGATGGTACCACGCTGGTTATTTGTGGTCCCATTCCTGAAACTGTTGGAGAAAACGTCACAGATTTAGGGGGAAGTATAGTTGAGGAAGCTGTAGCAGGTCTTGCAAGTCTGAAGAAAGGAACAGATGAACCTGGTTCATCTGGGGAAGAAATATTGGCTGAAAGACTGAAGAAACTGGGGGAGTCCTATAACCCTAAGAAAAGAAGGACTCTGAAGCCCAAGAAGGAAACTCACCCAGTTCCTTCAAAGAAAAGAAAAATTTCTGAAGTTGCTGATGTTCCTGCTCCAAAAGTAAGAGCTACTCGTAGAACTGTGAGAGATGAAGAAGAAAAATTAGAAAAGGCTCTGAAAGAGAGTAAGAAGAAGAGGGCAGCAAAGGTAAAGCAAAAGTTAGAGAGCCTGTTGAGGCTATTGAGATTGAAGAGACGACGTTGGACCTGGTCCAACAGGAGGAGCAGCCTGCTCCAGGTGTGGCCGAGACACCAAAACCCACAAAGGCTAAGGCTTCTTCAAAGAATTCAGCTAGAATGTCTGTCACACCAACAAGATCTGTTAAGAGGACCAGGGCCAAGCCAAAAAAAGTGAAAATTGTTGAGAAAAAGGATGATGATGCAGACTGGAGTTGAGAGGAGGAGAAGGAAATAAGAGAGGTGACTGACAAAGTTACCATGTTTGGAAAGAGAACAATATTGAAGGGTAAGATGGTGAAGGATCTAGAGGAGACTGGAATGCAATATCTGCTGGAAAGTCTGGAGGTGCAAGGCTGGAAGGACATGGTCCTTCACATGGAAGGCAGGCTGGCAAGGGCTGAGTTGGTAGAATTCATGGGAAATGCCATTGTCAAGGAAGGCATGGTCACCTCCATGGTCAAAGGAATTGAAGTTTCCTTTGATGCTAAAGAACTGGGTGTTATTCTGAACATACCAGTTGAGGGCTATGAGGACTACATAAGGCAAAGATGGCCTTGTCTAGATGGGATGGCCTCAGTAATCAACATCACCAGATTCTTCAGTGATAGTGAGAAGGATATTGAACCCAGGCCGGTTTACAAGAGTGAAATGAAGCCAGAGCACAAGCTACTCTTCGAGTTCGTCATCAAGTTCCTACTGCCTAGACAAGAAAGAAGGAACATTGAAAATTATATGGATCTTACCTTGATGGAGTGCTTGTACAGGGGAAAACAAATAATTGGTCGGCTTTCATCATCCAACTCTTTGACAGAGTTGTGAATGCAACCAAAGCACACACAATTCCATATGGCTTCATTCTGACAGCAGTCCTTGCACATTTTGGGATTCCAGTGAAGAAGGCTGAGATGGCTACTGCCAAAGACTATTTTGGGAAGGAAACTTTGCTGACATGTGACTGCAATGTCAATGTTCCTATGGATGAACCTGGTTCATCTAGGAAGCAACCAGTCAACATCAAAGTTAGAACTCTGGTGCAGGAAAATGAGATTAAGGATATGGAGATCCTTCGTTTGAAGTCTCGTGTGATTGAGGTTGAAGCTGAGCGGGATGCTCTTAGAGCTGAATTAGAAAAGGAGAAAGAAAAGAACTAGGGTGTTCTTCAGCAGATGCTTTCTCTCCTACAATCCAAGACCACAACCTCCTCTGCACCTTCCCATCCTTAGGCTGTCCAGAGCTTCCAAAACCCCTATTTAGACCAGTTGTTCAGTTTCAGTTATTTTTACTCTGTTTTTTGCTCATGGTTGGTTTGTTTTGGTTTTTCTGTCTGGTGGTTGATAATCGTTCCTAATAAATGAATTTTGTTTCTAGTTATTGACTTGTATCAATTTCTTAGTTAGCTATCATTTATTGGCTTCTTGTGTTGATTAATCATGCTTTGCACCTGCAGTTGCCTCAATGGCCATGAGTAATAATTAATCTGATAAGTATATCATTTTGCAAACTTTTCGATGATGTCAAAAGGGGGAAGATATGTGTTGAACTTTTTCAATTTTTTTTTCATAGTGATATTTATAACCTAATGAACCCGGATTCTCTATGATTAATGCTTAAAACCATACAAAGTGTTTGAAGTGTATACAAGATTAAGCACAGAGTTTGTCATCATCAAAAAAGGAGAATTTGTTGACCCATGTCACTACATAGTTTTGAAGATTGACAAATGTCTGACTAGTTGAACCAGGTCCATCAAAGCACACATCTTGAACTGAATAGCTGGCACATGAACCATATATGCATAGGAGATATTTTTGAATGTGAAATATCAATGAACCAAGAGATTGTCTCCTAATGCGAAAAGATTGCAAACTGATGAGAAGATTGAAGTCGAATTCAACAAGAAAAGTAACAAAAGAAAGGAAGTTGAGTTTGGTACGGAATTGTTCACCCAGGTAGAGTTGGACTAGAATTGGACGACATGCTCAACTGACTCTATAATACTTGATGTATTTCTACTGGAATTACACACGCACAAAAGATGAATTGAATCGAAGTTTGAAAGCAAAGTTTCCAGAGTTAATTTGCTAGCAGAATCATTGTGCGATTAAAAGTCTACAATTCAACTAGAAGAACCAGTTCCGTCTGATTAATTATTGAGTCTAGTTGGTTGTAGTAGGAGATTTAATATTGTATCTTTTCAACTTTCATAGAAGCAATTGTAATAGGTACACGTTGTTCAAGTTAGAGTTAACTCGAGGCTTGTAGAAATTAGTTAGGGGCTAGTTACTACTAAGGGATCAGAGTTAGTCATATGATTACAAAAGAGTTTATTTTGTAAGTCCGTTTGGCTCAGAGTTTTTAGTGAAGAGTTTGAACAAATCCTACTGAGGAGTAGGTCATGGTTTTTTCACCTTTTGAGCCAGGTGTTTTCCACGTAAAAATCTCTACTTTACTGCTTTTAATATTCCGCAATAGTAGAAGTAAGTACATCAAGAAGAACCAGGTTCTTCTATTGAGACATCACTCGAAAATTAGGTACCACACAAAGTAACCTATCTTCTTGTGTGGTATTGACGTCTAAAACATCACTAACTAATTAACTAAGAAACTAAAGCAGTAAATTAACAACTAAAGATACTAAGGGTTGGAGATTAATTTTAGGAGGTCTAGAGTTATGATTTCCCCAAATATTGGAATTCTTCCCGCTATGTTCCCTACAATTTTGCCTATGTATTCTCTATTGATCGGGAGCACTTTAGGTGCCGTATTTCTCTCTCGAGCAACTTCATCAATATACTAGATATATTCTCTCGAACTACGCTAGTTGACTTTATCGAACCGCTCATTATGACCCTGTCAAGGCTTTGTTATTTCTAAACCTACCTTTAAACCCAATATATTAATTTCTCACATACGTTAGGAGTGATGTTGTTCAAAAACCACCTAAATATGTATCATTTCTCAAGAAACACATAATAAATAGGAACAATCAATCGATGACCATTCAATCAATTGAAAATAAGCACGTAGTTGAACAAATAGACAAATTCAAAGGTTAAATTATATTAAAACATAACAAGAATTCATCCTCCAAGAGGTTCCATCAAAACCCTAGATAAGAAATTAGCTATTCATAATACTATTCATAACTACAATACTATAATTCATCACCAATAATGGAAATAGGCAGAAGGAAGTGAAAAACTCGTAGAAGAATTATCCGCCTTGCTCCTAGTGTGTTCTTGCCTCCTTAGGTCGAATCTGTGTCAAAAGTCGATCTCTTCGTCCAATCTCGATCTCCCCTCAAAAGTGGCATTTTTAGGTCTATTTATATGTGTAGGAAAAGACCTAAACGTGTAGGCCAAGTCTAGTCAAACCCGGAAACAAATTAAGTCTTCAAAACTAGGATTGGACCTGGCCCCAGGCCTTGCATCGCCAGCCTAACGTCTGGTTCAACCTGGCTTTTGGCTGGCCTCGCCAGGATAAAACCTGGTTAAGCTGGCCTTTGCCTGGCCTCGCCAGGCTAAAGCCTGGTTACGCTGGCCTTTGGCTAGCCTCGCCAGGTCTCTCCTTTTCACTGTTCTCGAGCACACTTTCAACGTTTAAGTATCTCTTTTGCTCTATGTTCCTCTCCAACTCACCTACACATAAAATAGACTCCATTACACGCAAATAAAGTGTAATTTATCATTAAAACATGTAAAATGCAAGGCACATAATGTACAAAAATATGGAATTATAGCCACACATCGTTACATGAAGTCCTTTTTCTAAGGGCACAAGCGGATCGCGTTTTCAACTTGTCAGTAGTGATAAAAAACCACATTAGTAAATGTATAGTACTAAGTACTTGTTAAATTAATAATAAGTCTTATCCGCTACTCTTGATAAGATACTGATCAACAAATTTTGTTATGGTAAAACTTAAATATCATGTTGTTTTTCATCTTTCAAAGGACACATCATGATTTCACCATCGTTTCACATGTTATTCTATAATCGAAAAATTATGTCTTAATATTTAACGAGATAAATACTTTTTTGAACTGTTAAGTTCTATTTTCAAATTAAAGAATGCATGATATCTATAAAAAATGAAAAGAATCAGCTTTTTCATATCAAACTTTTAAAGTGAATTCATGAAGACACTAACTTTTAAAGGGGAAATGTTGAATTTGACTTGATTTTGTAGTTAGGTATGACTTTGCTTTGTCAATTATCTGTGCTACTGATCATTATCATATATATATATATATATATATATATATGTGTGTGTGTGTTGGGTATTGCTTGCTAAACCAGATAAGTTGGACAGGTGTAGGACAAGTCAGAAAGAATTTGGACAGGTGCAGGATAAGTCGGATTGGTGCAGCACAAGTCGGATAGACGTAGGTCAATTCGGACAGACGCAGGATAAGTCGGACAAGGGTAGGACAAAAAACAACTATCTGCGTATCAATGAGATCTTAATACATTAAATTCAAAATTTTAGATTAGTTACTTCATATGAAGGACAAGTCGGACAAGGACAGTTGGTACTATGTTTACCAAACTTGTGATCCTTCCTAACGAGTGTTCTGTAGTCAATTATTCACATATAAGAATATCATACTTGTACAAAAATGATGAAGCAATACTATAACTGGTAGCTTATTAATTTTGTCAAAGTATTGTTATTGACCAAGCTGTTTCAGGCTTTTCACTTAATGAATTGCGTCAGAATGTTGATACTTAATAAATCCTAATTTTTCAAAAGAAAATATTTGAGATTTATTCACCGAACCTAGAATATTTTCTAAAATAAAGTTTCTGTGTGGATAGCAGTTATTCAGTCTTTATCATTGTAAGTTCATTGCACTATGTTATCATAGATGATTAACAACGTTAGAAACATATTAGTGCTCTCCTACTGATTGTTGCTGCTCTGTAAGTTTATGAGTATTACGGCCACAACCTGAATATCTTTTATTTCTATTGAGTCGTTGTTGTTGTTGTTTATCGTTGACGCGGCCACAACCTGATTAGCTTATATAATTTTTTATTTAAACATTATTCCCATTTAGTAGCAAGTATAAGTCTATCTTTTATGGGTAATTATAGTTGTGGAAAACATGTGATTCTATGGTGAACCGCTGCTATCTCATTCTATAGTTGTGGAAAAACACGTGACTCATGTCATTCTCATTTTATTTTAATTAGTGGGCCACAATTTTCTCTGTACTCTATGTAATATCTATTAACTTAGTAATGCTGGGTATGTAAGTGTTTATGCCTTAAGTAATTTAAGGCTAAAGTACTTAATATGATCCTGAACCAACTGGCGGGTTCATGGATAGTTGATAAATTGTTATATTGAATCGTGACTGATGGTACTCCATGTATCCATACTCACAAAGTCAGGAGCTGCCATAAATTAGGTTAGTGCTCGAGTTACAAAATAATTTTCATTCAAAATTCTCTTGTGAGGACAGAATAAATAAAATGCATACAAGCAATGAGTATAAGTGTAACGACCCGGCCGTTCGTTCCGAGAGTTTAGCCCGTTTCCCCTATTTCTGCTTCATTATTTGTGTGGTTCATCTCTTTTGTGTGGTGTTAGGTTGGTTACTCGGGTTCAAAGTGGTCGTGGTGAGAATTAAGGCACTTAGTCTCTTAAATGAGCTCAATAGTTGGAAAAGTCAACCGGGAATTGACTTATAGATAAACGACCTTGGAATGTAAATTTTATGGCTCGGATAGGTTCGTTAGGTGATTTGGGACATAATAGTGTGTTCGGAATGTAGTTTTGAGGTCCGATGTAGAATTAGTCTTGAATTGGCGAAAGTTTTTGGCGATTTTCGGTCGGCAGTGGAAAATTGACTATCGGGGTCGGAATGCAATTCCGGAAATTGGAGAAGGTTCGTAGTGTCATTCTGGATGTGTGTACAAATTTTCATATCATTCGGACGAGGTTTGGGTAGTTTTGGCATCATTGGTGAATTTCGGAAGTTTGAATATCCTTAGGCTTGAATCATGGGTTGATTTGGTGTTTCGATATTATTTTGGGTGTTCCGAGAGTTTGACTAAGTCCCGGTAATCATTTATGCCTTGTTTGTATTTTTGGTTGGGGTCCCGAGGGCCTCGGGTTGAGTTCGGATAGGTAACGACATGATTTTTGGCATTTTGGAGTTGCTGGTGGAAACTTTCTGGTGTTTCCGCACCTGCGGATGGGGGACCGCAGGTGTGAGCCCGAAGAAGCGGCCAAGGCTTCGCAGATGCATAAGTTGGCTGGGTCAGCAAAGGTCACAGGTGCGAGGCTTGGACCGCACTTGCGGAGGATTTGTCACAGGTACGGAAGAGGGGGACCTGGCCAAGGAGCGCAGGTGCGGATGCCTGTTCGTGCCTGCGAGCCCGCAGGTGTGAGAATAGGGCCGCAGGTGCAGAAGTCCAGACTTAAGTCATTTTCGCAGGTGCACATCTGGGACCGCAGGTGCGAGTCCGCAGGTGCGGTCATCGCTGGGCAGAACCTATAAAAAAGAACCCGTAGCGAATTTTGGCCATTCTTTCACCGTTGGTATTCGAGTTTGAGGCTTTTGAAGGGTTTTTGAAGAGGGAAATCGATAGTTCTTCATTGAGGTAAGGATTTCGGACTTAAAACTCATTTATATGTGATTAAAGGTCGGATTAGTGGTGGATCTTTGGGGAAAAACAATGTTTAAATAAGTAATTAGGGCTTGGGATTTAGAGACCTTAAAATGGAAATTTGAGGGGTCATTTGGACTCCGATTTCAGTGTTCTTGGTATGTATAGACTCGTGGGAGGATGAGGATTTTTGTGGTATAAATTTCATCGAGTTTCGAGATGCGGGCCTGGGGGTCGGGTTTGACCAATTTCGGGATTTTTGAGTATTTTTGATAAATTTCGATTAGGGTTTGTTCCTTGGCATATTATAATGATATACATCTGATTTTTGGTAGATTTGGAGCACTCGGAGGCCGAATTTAGAGGCAAAGGCAATGCAGAATAGTATTTTAGCTGGTTTTGAGGTTAGTAACGTTTCCAAACTTGGTTCTGGACTATAATTGAGGTGACACACATGCCAAGTGACGGGCGTGCGGGCGCACACCGAGTATTTGTGGCCTGGCTTATCCCATGGCACCGCTTAGTGATTATTCCCTGATGATATCTGTGCTTCTGTTAATGTAGTAATTGTGAACCTGTTAGAATTCATGTTAAGTATAAATGCTAGGCTTCACGCCGAAAATGCTGAGACTCGAGTGGTCGAATATTACTGTCTCATTTTGTGATTATTTTATTTCATATACTCAGTCCTGTTATAGCATACCACTTCATATCAGTCTCAGTATTGTTAATTATATGCATACTTATCATTTGTTCGGGCTGATGGGTGCATCTGTGATCCATGTGAGTGAGACTGTAGAGTAATGACTGGTGAGGTTGAGAGCCTGTTATTTCTGACAGTTATGAGATCGGATTGCACACCGCAACAATATTAAATCATGCCTTCGTTGGTTTGATATGGTGCTTGGGGCACTAGAGCCCCTCCAGAGTCTTTACACCCCTAGTGAGCGCATTGATGTTGAGGGATGGATTTTCCCTGGGAATGGATCGTGTCCGAAGTGAATGTTAAGTGAGGGATGGATCGTCCCTGGACATGGATCTTTTTCGAGTGTTGTATTCCGGAGATGGACTTTCTTCGTGGGGCTGAATTGGCATTTTTCCTCAGTACGGAGTGACTACGGTCACCAATGATTACGTACATTTCGTGATGGACTTTTCCCTGGGCTTGAGAGCCATATACGGTACTGAGTAGATTACTATGTGAGGGTTGTGAGCACTATGTGCATATCCACACTGGTTTCATACATATATTTTTATGATGGCATGTAGAGTATACTGACATACTTGGCATATTTACTCACTTTGATAAAATGTTAGCATGTCTAATTTTTGCATACTGTTTATTGTAAAATTCTGAGATTTTGTCCGTCACTACCTGTTAGCCCGTAGTTTGGGCTCGTTACTTCTGAGTTGGTGTACTCACATTACCCCCTGTACCTTTTGTGCAAATCCAGGTACACCGGGACCCGGTAATGGATATTGAGCAACTGTGAGAGTTTTCATTGGAGTTGTCGAGGTAGCAGCTGGCGATCGCTACCTCGTCTTCTCTTTCTTATTCCACCTGTTGGCTGTTGCACTTATTTTGAGACTATGTTGTCTATTTCTTCATTTCTCTATTTTATGATATAGTAGCTCATGACTGAGTGACACTGGATCCGGGGTTGGAAATTTTAAATTTTTGTTTCAAAATATTGTTTTTAAAACTTCAAACTCTTAGTATTATCAATAATTTCGTTTAAAATTGTATTTTACTGGAAATTGAATTTAGCTTAGAAACAAAGGGGAAACTTGCCTGGTTCCATGACAGGCGCCATCATGACCCCGAAATCGGGTCGTGACAAGATGGTATCAGAGCGCTAGGTTAAATAGGTCTCACCAGTCATGAGCAGGTTTAGTAGAGTCTTTCAGATCGGTACGGAGACGTCTGTACTTATCTTCGAGAGGCTACAGAACCCTTAGGAAAAAAACTCACATTATTGAATTCTGTCGTGCGACTCTGTTGAATTCTGGAACTAAACTTCTGTTGTTTTCATTCTCTCACAGATGGTGAGGACTCGTGTTACCGATCGTGGTGATCAGACACTAGCAGGACCATCTGGAGGTCGAAGCCTTGGCAGAGGGAGGGGTGCAGCCTGCTTAGAAGCCTGGGCAGTACCTGTGGATCCTCCCACTACTCAGGATCAAGTCCCCGCAGTTGATATCCCAGCAGGAGAGGCTCAGGCACCAGTAGTGCCCATTGTGATTCCAGGTCTTCAGGAGACCCTAGCCCAGATTTTGACGGTGTGCATCAGCCTGGCACAGGCCGTCGCCATGTCTACTACTACCGCTACTTCTCAGGCCGGGGGAGGCACTCAGACTCCAGCTTCCCGGACACCTGAGCAGGTTACTCATGGGCTTCAGACACCAGGGACAGTTCCAGTCCAGCCGATTTCCCCAGCCCGGGATTTTGTGGTCCCAGCTTTGGCAAATGACGAGCAGTGCAGGTTAGAGAGGTTTAGTAGACTCCAGCCTCCGATTTTTGGTACTGAGGGCGAGGACGCCCAGGAGTTTTTGGACAAGTGTTAGAGGGTCCTTCGCACAACAGGGGTACTGGAGGCTAGTGGGGTACCATTTACTACCTTCCAGTTCGCAGGAGCTGCACTCGCCTTGTGGGAGGCCTATGAGAGGCGTAGACCTGCTGATGCAGCGCCCTTTACCTGGAGTCAGTTCTCCATTCTGTTCCTGGAGAAGTATATACCGCAGTCCTGCATGGAGGAGTTGCGCAGGGAGTTCGAGCAGTTACGCCAGGAGGACATGACCGTGACACAGTATGAGATGAGGTTCTCCGAGTTGGACCGTCATGCTATTTGGCTAGTTCCCACGGATAGGGAGAGAATCAGGAGGTTCGCTGATGGCCTCACTTATCAGCTTCTGATTTTTCTGACTAGGGAGAGGGTATATGGCGTTTCTTTTGAGGAGGTGGTTGACATTTCCAAAGAGATTGAGTCGGTTCGCCGCCAAGAGCGGATTGAGAGGAAGGCCAAGAGGTCTCGAGGATCTGGGAGTTTTGGTGGGGTTCCTTCATGGGGGCAGCCTCAGCCCGACAGAGTCCGACCATCCAGGCAGGCTCAGTCAGGTCGCTCAAGTTATCGTGGTGGATCAGTTGGTCATGATCCTCACAGTTCGCATTAGGTGCACCCATCCTTCAATGCCCTTTAGAGTTCATCTTGGACAGCATCGGTTCAGAGTCATTTATGCCTGGTTCTTCCAGTGGTTATCCTGGTGCTAGAGGTTCCCTTCAGTCCCCAGTGCCATTCTCCGAGAGAGGTTGCTTTGAGTGTGGAGATGTGGGCCATATTAAGAGGTTTTGTATCCGCCTTGCGAGAGGTACTTATCAGCAGAGGAGTCAGCCAGCAGTTTCAGACTCAGTAGCTGCACAACCCACCTAGGCAGCTAAAGGTGGGGGTCAGGCAGGTAGGGGTCGCCCTAGAGGGGGAGGTCGACTCGGTGGTGATCAAGCCTGGATTTATGCATTTTCAGCCAGACCGGATGAGATGGCTTCTGATGCCGTGATACCAGGTATTATTTCAGTCTGTCATGAGAAGCTTCAGTTTTTAATTGATTCCAGTTTTTCATATTCACATGTTCATCATATTTTAGCCCATTATCTGGATACGCCCCGTGAATCTTTTGTTACATCTGTTCATGTGCTCACCCTTGTGGGTGATGTTGTTGTTATGGACCACGTGTGTCGGTTGTGTGGGGTACCTATTGGGGGTCTGGAGACCCGGGTGGATGTGCCATTAATGAGTATGGTCGGTTTCGACATAGTTTGATCAGATAAATGATGATACTTTTAGGTATGACTTGATGTAGGTGATTTGCAGCGAATCAGATTGTTTGACTCTGTAGAGCTATTGTGAGGGTGTCAGTTGGTTACCCGTCCCTGCTTCTGGGAGCGGTGATTCGTCGATTTTAGGCACACATGGTGCGGTTTGCTGTGGCCTTCTAGAGGAGTTGATTAAGGTAAAGTAGTTGGGTATCATAGAGTTTGGACATATGAGTTATGTTCTTTCAGATTTATGTGATTTGGTTCATGTATATACAGTGTGTGGCGTCACACCTCCTTTTTTTTCCGGCACAGGGTTGGATACGGGAGTTTTTCCAATTTAAGTGACATTATGCGGATTTGGGATTTATTTATTAGTTTCAGAGTCGCCACCCGGATTTTTGACGGTGTTCCGGGACACCNTGGTGGGATGGGGTTAAGGGGAAGGAGAAGACCATAGGGTGAAGGTTTGGGGGTGATTGGAGGAGGTCCGGTGGCCGGACGGCGGTGGGATTCTGGGGCGGCTAGGGTTTTTAGAGAGAGGAGAGAGAGAGAGCCGGGTGGAAGGGGGGTTAGGATCTGTGAAATGAAGGGGGTGGGGTGTGATTTGGACATATATATAGTTCAGGGGTGTGGGGTTCGGAACCGTTGGATCGAAATGATCCAACGACTGGGGTTTAATGGGGGCGAAACGGTGTCGTTTGGTTATTATGGGGGACAGGCCGGGTTAAGGGGTTTGGGCTGGGTTGTTTGGTGTTAGGGAGAAAGGATTTGGGCCTGGGCAGCTCTGGCCCAGGTCTGATTTTAACTCTCTTTATTTAACCAAAATCAATTAGTTAAATTCAACTCTAATTTAAACCAAGGAATGTAGTAATTAACTTAATCCTTATTTATTTACAGATTAATCAAGAATGACACGACCAATTCTATATTCCTAATTCAACCCGTGTTTTATCGAATAAAAGATGATTAATTTCTGTAGTAATTAGTTATTAAAACTACATTACGTTAGATACTCGTCATTTGTCTACCATTTAAATAATTATAACCAATAACTTCATAATGCAGAATTTCAATGATTTTGAAAGATGAATTATGGATATGCAAGCAATGCAGATAATTCACAATTAATTACTGAAGAATCAATCAATATTCATAACATCAATTGATTTATTGGGATTTTTATAGGACAATACGGCGAGTAAAAATCACATGCTCACATGTGGAGGCGTGATTCTAATTTTGTAGATAAGTGGAATTTGGGTTCTAAGGCGTAGGGATTAGGTTGGATATAGTGTCATTCGAATGTGTTGTATTATTAGATCGATGCGGGGTAGGGTGACGTGGGGTCGCCCCCGGGGTATGTGCATGGTAAGGTTATTCGGCGGTTTGATGGCTTTTGGAACAACTCTTGGCACGTTCGAGGACGAACGTCTGTTTAAGAGGGGGAGAATATAACGACCCAGCCGTTCGTTCCGAGAGTTTAGTCTATTTCCCCCATTTCTAATTCATTGCTTGTGTGGTTCATCTCTTTTGTGTGGTGTTAGGTTGGTTGACTCGGGTTCAGAGTGGTCGTGGTGAGAATTAAGGCACTTAGTCTCTTAAATGAGCTCAATAGTTGGAAAAGTCAACCGGTAATTGACTTATAGGTAAACGACCTTGGAATGTAGATTTTATAACTCAGATAGCTTCGTTGGGTGATTTGGGACTTAAGAGTGTGTTCGGAATGTAGTTTTGAGGTCCGGTGTATAATTAGGCTTGAATTGGCGAAAGTTAGTTTTTGGCGATTTCCGGTCGGTAGTGGAAAATAGGCTATCGGGGTCGGAATGCAATTACAGAAATTGGAGAAGGTTCGTAGCGTCATTTTGGATGTGTGTAAAAATTTTCATACCATTCGGACGAGGTTTGGGTAGTTTCGGCATCATTGGTGAATTTCAGAAGTTTGAATATCCTTAGGCTTGAATCATGGGTTGATTTGGTGTTTCGATGTTATTTTGGGTGTTCCGAGAGTTCAACTAAGTCCGGGTGATCATTTATGACTTGTTTGTATTTTTGGTTGGGGTCCCGAGGGCCTCGGGTTGAGTTCGGATGGGTAACGACATGATTTTTTTCATTTTGGAGTTGCTGGTGGGAAACTTTCTTGTGTTTCCGCACCTGCGGACGGGGGACCGCAAGTGTGAGCCCGCAGAAGCGGACAAGGATCCGGAGATGCGGAAGTTGGCTGGGTCAGCAAAGGTCACAGGTGGAGGATTTGTAGCAGGTGAGAAAGAGAGGGACCTGGCCAAGGAGCGCAGGTGCGGACACCTGGTCGCGCCTGCGAGCCCGCAGGTGTGAGAATAGAGCCGCAGGTGCGGAAGTCCGGACTTAAGTCATTTTCGCAGGTGCGCATCTGGGACCGCAGGTGCGGTCATCACTGGGCAGAACCTATAAAAAGAACCCTTAGCGAATTATAGCCATTCTTTCACCATTGGTATTCAGGTTTGAAGCTTTTGAAGGGTTTTTGAAGAGGGAAATCGATAGTTCTTCATTGAGGTAAGGATTTTGGACTTAAAACTCGTTTTCATTTATACTTTTCCCTTGACTTATATTATCCAATATGTATTACTTAAAAATATTAAACAATTTCATCAAAGGTATTTTCGAGGTCAATATATGAACTTAGCTTATAAAAGGACTTAATTCTGGAAAACGTGGTTTGGTTTTACACATTGAAAGGCCAGCTTCTTAGTAGGCTACCGAAAAATAAAAATTACTGCAAATAAGACATGCTAAATAGCTAATCATGTGTTACAATAACTTTGAACTGTAAAACATTTCCAAGATTAATCTTTTCAATTGATGAATTTTTTAATGCTATCACCGAAAGATGAAAGAGTATGTATTAATTTTCATTTCAAATATTAAAAATAGTTCTTTTTTGGTTCTGTATCGCTGTTGTCGTGTCACGCTCCCAAATTCTAACAGGTCGTGATGGCGCCTATCATAAAACTAGGCTAGCCAACCATCACATAACTACACATTGTTTTAATATAATTTCTCAAAAATAAATAATAACGAGCGACAGAGTATAAAAATTTTCTCTAAGTCTTTAAGCAAACATAATAATATAATCTACTGTCTAAACAAATCCCCAGGACCGGAGTCAACCGATCACGAGAATCTAAGAATAAAACTAACACGGCTAATGTCATAAACCATGTCTCGGAATAATATACTAATACTAATGAAGGAAGGGAAATGGAGAAACTGCGGACGCTGGACAGCTACCTCGAAATCCCAAAAGCTGATGATAACGAACTAGGATGGTTACTGCTCCGAACTAGTATCCGGGTCTGCACACAGAGGTGCAGGGAGTAATGATGAGTACACCAACTCAGTAGTAATGAAAATAAATCACAGTCTGAAGAATAAGAAACACACAACAACAATTATACCAATCCACAAAACCGTAAAATATCAAGTCTCAATAAAGTATACATAAGTTCGGAAACCAGTTTCGGTAAAAAAAATCATTGAAACAAGTATAATTTCCAATATTTCTCAGAAAAACTCCCAAAATATCAGTTTGAAAGATGAAACGAATAATAATCAAAAGCTCAGCAAAATATCATGTTTAAACCCCCCCGGGCAAAATCATCACACGTAATCAGTCACTCAACACCTCACCATCACTCAATAACAGTCACTCAACACCTCACAGTCACTCAACATCAGCCCCTCGGGCAACCTCACTGTCACTCATGCCTCCCAATCACTCAGCACTCGGCACTCGCACTCAGTAGGTACCCGCGCTCACTGAGAGTGTGTACAGACTCCGGAGGGGCTCCTACAGCCCAAGCGTTATAAACAATACAAATCATGACATCAATCACTCTCAAGCACTCGGCCTCTCTCATATCATAACATTCTCACAATATTGGCCCACGACCTCACTCAGTCAGACACTCTCAACATGCCACTCGGGCCATAAATAAACGGGGTTCTCGACCAAAAAATAGTATTTCATTTCAAAAAATAGTAATATCATCAAATAGGAGTGTCAAAAATTTCACAAGAAAGACTGAGTGTAAAATCATAGTTTCAAAGTGAGGAATATCAATAAATTAGCCCCCAAGGGGTTAAAACAGATCGACACTAGGTCCCAAACATGGCTTACAAGTTACAGCCCAAATATATCAAAACATGATAATACTATAAAATATATACTTTAAAAGCAGTTTCGCAACTCAATAGTTGCCTGAAAAGGAACATTTTTCCAAATTTTCAGTTCGTGCACGCCCCACACTCGTCATCCAGTGTGTGCGTCACCCCAAAATCCGTGAAAGCATGTAAAGTCTGGGGTTTCACACCCTCAGAACAGGATTTTAACACATTACTTACCTCAAACTAGGCCAAAAAGTTATTCCGCAACACGCTTGCCTCTCAAATCAACTCCCGAGTGCTCCAAATCTATCAAGTTCAGTTTTTTCACATCAAATTATGCTAAGGGGGTGAATTCCAATTGAAAAATATCAATTTTAGCACAAAACCTGAAATTAGCCAAAACCCGACCCTCAGGCCCGCATCTCAGAACTCAAAAAACTTTATACCAAAACGATCCTCATCATCACACGAGTCCGTAAATATAAAGAACTCTGAAATCGAAGTCCGTTTGACCCCTCAAATCATCTCTAAAAGACCTCTTAAACTCAAGCTCTAATTTTACCTTTTTCTACTGATTTTCCCCAATTAAACATTGTTAATTTGGTCGTTAATCACATATAATCGAGTTATTGGGTCCAAAATCCTTACCTCAATGAAGAACAATCGTCTTCCCTCTTTAAAATCGCTCCAAAAGCTCAAATCTCGTTAAAAATGGAAGAAAACTCGGACTGCTCGTTAAATATACACTGTCCAGAATTTTCGCGGTATTGTTCACGCAGTACTGTTCATGTTGCTGTGAAAAAAATGCAGCAGCTTTTCTTCTAGTCTAAATTGATCCGTTAACCTTCCGAAATCCACCCGAGGCCCTCGGAATGTCAACAAAATATACCAAAACGTCCCAAAATACAATACGAACTTAGTCGAGCCTTCGAACCATCAAAACACCAAAATCACATCGAATTCAAGCCTATGAACTTTGAAATTTCTAAATTCCACCAACGATGCCGAAACTATCCAAAACATCTCCGATTGATCTAAAATTTTGCACACATAACCAAAATGACATTACGAACCTACTGTCAGAATTTCATTCCGACCCCGATAGCCTATTTTTCACTGCCGACGAAAATCGCCAAAAACTAACTTTCGCCAATTCAAGCCTAATTCTACACCGGACATCACAAAAATATTCCGGACACACTCCTTAGTCTCAAATCACCTAACGAAGCTATCCGAGCCATAAAATCCGCATTCCGATGTCGTTTACCAATAAGTCAACTCTCAGTTGACTTTTCCAACTATAAGACTATTTTTAAAGACTAAATGACTAAATTCTTGCTACAGCCATTCTGATTTCGAGCCTACCAACTCTAACACATCATAAACAGTATAACCAATCTATGATAAGGCAAAAACAGGAATAATAATGAAATTTCTACGGAACGACCGGCGGGATCGTTACATTCTCCCCCACTTAAACATACGTTCATCCTCGAACGTGCCTAGAGTTGTTCAAACACCACCAAAATTGTTGTGTAACCTACCATGCACATATTCAGAGGTGATCCCACGTCACTCTACCCCATATAGGTCTAATAGCACAACATAGTTGAAATTTCGAAATCCAATCCTGACCCATAAACCTTAGAACTAAATTTCTACTTCTGAGTCCATTCACAAGATCAAATTTCCACGACTATAAGCTGAAATAGTCTGAACACGCTCTATCTATCCATATCCGCAACACAAGATGAAATCACATAATATACTGCATGGTTCAACACTCATAGCGATGACTCCTGATCCCAATCGCTGCTCATAATAACCCAATACCGGTAAATACCCTCTTATCAAACAAACTTCGCTTAAACACCTTCATATGGTGCCGATGATGAAAGAAACACGTAGAAACCAGCAATCATTCGTCCGATCAGCATCAATACCATCTAGAGCTATAACTTGTGCAACTCGTGCACTCAATAACAACATCCCAAGAGTTCAATTCCTAAAATAGAGAAGACTCGCACGAGAGGACTATCCTGCCATTACTCTTTCCATTACCACATCATGCTAAAAGCCTGATACACATCGTGAAACCATATCACACAAATCCGACACCAAGGATCATACCTCTGCCTAACTGAGCTGCAAAGCGTGATCCCATCCAACCGCTGGACCACATGACATACTCCAAGCCATCTTGCTCAAAATCAATAACCATGCGAAATTCAACATCAATTACTCAAAGTGCATTGCCATAACCACAAGGAAATCGGACGATACCATGCCAACGAATCAGAAAGAAAATAACCAACACGTCTCAATCCTGCAACACCCAATTACTTACTTTACTCAAATCTCCCTATAAAGCCCTGATAGAACTACACCCTATGCACATATATCACCAATGATCACAACTTCTCGAAACACCGAAAGGTAACTCATAGATCACTCCAAAACACGAATAAGTTCAGTGACAATCAAATGGTACATCCCTCAACAATAGCAATTTGGGGTCAACAATTCTGACTCGGTGTAGAACACACACCCATACTGGCCTACCGATAATTATATTATAAATCAACTATGGTCATCCACAACAGGTAGATAACTCTCCAAAGGTTCATAATGACTGAATCATGACCTATACTAACACCTGACCAGCTTTGCTTGCATCCTCGTAGTTCACAACTACAAAAATAATTTGTTCATGAAAACTCTCAGTCTCAAAATCCATGAGGCGCACCAATTACCATATCTGATCCCAATACCACCACTTAAATATAT
This sequence comes from Nicotiana knightiana, assembly GCA_005239525.1. Lineage (NCBI taxonomy): Eukaryota > Viridiplantae > Streptophyta > Magnoliopsida > Solanales > Solanaceae > Nicotiana > Nicotiana knightiana. The sequence goes on along the minus strand of ML387127.1, from coordinate 24,402 downwards.
AACACACCCCTAATACTTTATCATTTCACGAGGGATACCCCCATAATTCCTCTGTGTCACCAAGAAACCTTGAATATCATCAGTCGATCCAACAAGAGAGCGTCGTAACACCAATGAAGCACCCTTATTCAAACACATTGCCTTAAACACATTGTCCTTAATGAATGTATACTCTCATCCAACCACCCAATAGTGGTATCCTTTACCTAATCATCTGAAACTGCCAGTTCTGACCTTCCTTCTAGTACTATCCGTGACCTCACATATGCCACTCTCCATTATACATAAAATACTGCATACGCCATGCAATCCTATGATAAATATGAGAACTTCATGCCCTTTCTAGCCACAAACAACTACGTACCCAAATAGCCAAGAACTTTCCATTTGATCCCATCTAGAAGCAAAATCACTATACATCACATGGCCCTCGCGCCAGTAGAAATATACATCTCTAACCGTGGTAGAAACCATCAAGAACTCCCGAATCACATTTGTACAACACCAAACCGCCAAGAGTGAATCCTTCCAACTTAACTAAGCTACGCATGCCACCAAATTCCAAGAGAATTGCTAAGAAACACCTGTAATAACTCATTACCTTATAAACACCCAAAGAACTAACCATATCCCTTATCATGTCGATCCAACGTACTACCGAGCTGTCATATTTATCCAAGTTCCTTCTGACTTACCTTCGAATTGATACTTCTTCTTGCCATAATACCGCAATTCTCAATCCCGACTCACCGCAAGAAACTCGAGCATTAAAAAATATATCGTCTAAGGCTCATAAGCCACTGAATACTCTCTCAAACATCCCTAGAGCACCACATCAAAAATACTTACCCTGGATAAACTTCATGCGAATTTAAAGTCATTACCTTCGCTTTTCTGATACTGATGAATAGAATCCATGATAATGCAAATACACCACAAGCCTTGACACCTTCCCCGTAAATTTCAATTCTGGCCCTCTCACACCTTGAAGATCCTCGATCGCTACATATAAACTTGAATCCGCCTGAACCATTCTCAAACATCATTCACTCTACGCAATTTCAATTACACTAACGAAGTAAACAGAAAGACCTGACCCCGCTTGTAATCCACATACTAGGAAAGTAATCCACACATTTGGAGCAACAATCAAACTCATACACTGCACACATTACCCTTTCAAGTACAACTCAATCATTCAATAAATTCCATTATCCGTAAGGTACATTACAACCTGTATCGAATAATTTCCCGTTACTCGAGCCATTCCTAGACTCCACCTCTGCAGGGCAATAACTGATTCACCAACATACCTTGAACCGAAACCAATACAACACATAATCGTGTAATCAACTTATCAATAAAGAACTCCCCCAATTGGCTCAAAGCCAAGGATCAAGACAAATAATAACTCATGATGCCCACACATTATCACTGCCACCATACTGTGGTGGGATTTAACTAAATCCTTCATACGCTCATATGACTCAGACCATCTAACCCTCAACTCGTATGCAAATCTCGCATTCACCATTATAATGGTCATGCCAACTCCCATAAGCGATATAAACTCAAATTACAACATACATCATTTACTGATAGAGAGAACTTACTACAGATCAACATAAGGGTCACACACCTCATGACAACCCGCATGAGATACCCCTGCCTGATTAACCTCAGAATGATATCTCCTTATAAACTTCCGAAAATCATAGCTATCACGCAATCATTATACCTTCCTACACTAGAACACAACCACTGCTTGCTCCCAAGACATCCCATTAAGCGGTATAAGAACCTGAAGCTGATGGCAACACTAACACTGGAGTTGTGGCCAAGGAATTCTTGAGCTTCTGGAATCTCTACTCACACTCGTCTGACCACATAGATACCTTCACTGGACACCACGTGTACCAAGAATGCTACTAAACTGAGCCAACAATTCACACTTGGAGAACTTCGCACAAAGATTCTCCTCCCTATATCCTTGTAATACCATCATCAAATGTCGAGTATGATATCCCTGGCTACGAGAGTACGACAGGATGCTATCAATAAATACAATAACAAAGGAGTTATAACACGGCTGAATACACCGAAAATCAAATACATAGACGCTGTTGGGGCATTGGTCAGCTCAAAAGACATCACAAGAACTCAGAACATAACAGGAAAACCCACTTCACTCCACAACTAAACTAGACGAGAGGTCCTTCAATACTCATAACTCGAAGCCATATTCTAAATCAATACAGAAGTCAAATAATCAATGCATCTTGCCACATCTCCCACCAATTCATTTGGTTACAATCAAACAACCTGAATACATCTAACTATCCGATCACACTCACCATGTAGTCATCTAGTCACAAAGTTCCATCAATAAGGACACAAACAGACATATAAGTCCCCCAACACATGTGCTCACCCAATTGAAATCTCAACACTCAAGCCACGGACAAAATCCGGCCTCAAGTCCTTCCGACTGGCCCATTATTAACATGTTAAAAATCACATCTCACCCATGGAAGTCACAAGCCGATGACGCACAACTGATACCAAGCGCTCGCGTGCGCATTCAAATACATGAAAGGAATTCAAGGAGTTATGCTTTTGGATGAATAAAATGGGTTCGCACGACAAGAATTCAAGAATGTGGAATATTTCCTAAGGGTTCTGCAGCCTCTCGAAGATAAGCAAAGACGTCTCCGTACCGATCCGCAAGACTCTACTAAACCTGCTCATGACCGTTGAGTCCTATGTAACCTAGAGCTCTGATACCAACTTGTCACGACCCCAAATCCTAACGGGTCGTGATAGCGCCTATAGTGGAACTAGGCTAGCCAACCATCACATAACTAAACATTTTTTAATATAATTTATAAAAAATCAATAATAACGAGCAACAGAGTACAAATTTTTTTTGTCTTTAAGCAAACATAATAATAAAATCTACTGTCTAAACAAATCCCCCAGGACTGGAGTCAACCGATCACGAACATCTATGAATAAAACTAACACTGCTAATATCATAAACCATGTCTCAGAATAAAATACTAATACTAATGAAGGAAGGGAAATGGAGAAGCTGCAAACGCTGGACAGCTACCTCGAAATCCCAAAAGCCGACGATAATGAACTCGAATGGTTACTACTCCGAACCAGTACCTGGGTCTGCACACAGAGGTGCAGGGAGTAATGATGAGTACACCAACTCAGTAGTAGTGAAAATAAATCACAGTCTGAAGAATAAGAAACACACAACAACAATTACACCAATCCACAAAACCGTAAAATATCAAGTCTCAACAAAGTATACATAAGTTCGAAAACCAGTTTCCATAAAAAAAATCGTTGAAACAAGTATAATTTTCAATATTTCTCAGTAAAACTCCCAAAATATCAGTTTGAAATATGAAACAAATCATAATCAAAAGCTCAGCAAAATATCATTTTTAAACCGCCCCTCGGGCAAAATCATCACTCGTAATCAGTCACTCAACACCTCACCATCACTCAATAACAGTCACTCAGCACCTCACAGTCACTCAACATCAGCCCCTCGGGCAACCTCACTTTCACTCATGCCTCCCAATCACTCATCACTCAGAACTCGCCACTCGCACTCAGTAGGTACCTGCGCTCACTGGGGGTGTGTACAGACTCCGGAGGGGCTCCTACAGCCCAAGCGTTATAAACAAGCCAAATCATGGCATCAATCACTCTCAAGCACTCGGCCTCTCTCATATCATAACATCCTCACGATATTGGCCCTCGGCCTCACTCAGTCAGACACTCTCAACATTCCACTCGGGCCATAAATAAACGGGGTTCTCGACCCAAAAATAGTATTTCATTTCAAAAAATAGTAATATCATGAAATAGGAGTGTCAACAATTTCACAAGAAAGACTGAGTGTAAAATCATAGTTTCAAAGTGAGGAATATCAGTAAAATAGCCCCAAAGGGTTAAAACAGATCGACACTAGGTCCCAAACATGGATTACAACCCAAATATATCAAAACATGATAATACTATAAAATAATACTTTAAAAGCAGTTTCGCAACTCAATAGTTGCCTGAAAAGGAACATTTTCCAAATTTCCAGTTCGTGCACGCCCCACACTCGTCATCCAGTGTGTGTGTCACTCCAAAATCCGTGAAAGGATGTAAAGTCCGGGGTTTCACACCCTCAAGACAGGATTTAAACACATTACTTACCTCAAACTAGCCCGAAAAGTTCCGCAACACGCTTGCCTCTCGAATCAACTCTCGAGGCTCCAAATCTATCAAGTTATGATTTTTCACATCAAATTATGCTAAAGAGATGAATTTCAATTGAAAAATATCAATTTTAGCACAAAACCCGAAATTAGCCAAAATCCGACCCCCGGGACTGCATCTCGGAACTCGACAAACTTTATACCAAAACGATCCTCATCATCTCACTCTGAAATCGGAGTCCGCTTGACCCCTCAAATCATCCCTAAAAGGCCTCTTAAACTCAAGACCTAATTTCACCTTTTTCTACTGATTTTTCCCAATTAAACACTGTTAATTTGGTCCTTAATGGCTTAATCACATATAATCGAGTTATTGGGTCCAAAATCCTTACCTCAATGAAGAACAATCGTCTTCCCTCTTCAAAATCTCTCAAAAAGCTCAAATCTCGTTAAAAAATGGAAGAAAACTCGGACTGCTCGTAATATATACACTGTCCAGAATTTTACGTACTGTTCACGCGGTACTGTTCATGCTACTGTGAAAAAAATGCATCAGCTTTTCTTCTAGTCTAAATTGATCTGTTAACCTTCAGAAATCCACCAAAGGCCCTCGGAATCTCAACCAAATATACCAACACGTCCCAAAATACAATACGAACTTAGTCGAGCCTTCGAACCATCAAAACACCAAAATCACATCGAATTCAAGCCTATGAACTTTGAAATTTCTAAATTCCACCAACGATGCCGAAACTATCCAAAACACATCCGATTGATCTGAAATTTTGCACACATAACCAAAATGACATTACGAACCTACTGTCAGAATTTCATTCCGACCCCGATAACCTATTTTTCACTGCTGACCGAAAATTGCCAAAAACTAACTTTCGCCAATTCAAGCCTAATTCTACACCGGACATCACAAAAATATTCATGACACACTCCTAAGTCTCAAATCACCTAACGAAGCTATCCAAGCCATAAAATTCGCATTCCGTTGTCGTTTACCAATAAGTCAACTCTCAGTTGACTTTTTCAACTATAAGACTATTTTTAAAGACTAAATGACTAAATTCTTGCTACAGCCATTCCGATTCCGAGCCTACCAACTCTAACACATCATAAACAGTATAACCAATCTATCACAAGGCAAAAACAGGAATAATAATGAAATTTCTACGGAACGACCGGCCGGATCGTTACATTTTGCTATTTTACTAAAATTTTATTTTATTTATCTTTCTTATTCACTTTGATTTAAATTCCTACTTTCAATGGGAAATGCCATAGATCAGATCATTTTCTTGTGCTTAATACAGAAAAAAGGAAAATGAAAAGTACTCTACCATTTTCAGTTTTTTTTTGGACAAATAGGATCTATAGCAGAATTAATCCATAGATTATAGTAACTTTCCCTTTATATGTATTGTTACTTTTAAACCTGACTTAAAATAACATACGAATCTCTTCTACGGATAAAGTCGAACCTTCCAAAAGCAAAAACTATTAAGTCGAACGTGAAGAAAGAGTTCCTCCTTTGTCTGATGTAACAAATGGTGAGTGACACTATCATCGATTTACTATATTTATAATTGTGTCATTAGAACTTAATTTACCATAATTTATTCTTATTAGAATGTTTGGTTAAGTTGATTAATAGTTATATAACTAAATGATGCACATGTAACTCATTGTGCAGACATGAGAATACATCATCTTCCTATATTGCAAGGTTAGTGCCTCTGACTGTCCTTTATCATATTAATATTAGCCCCAACAAAATTCATCTATTTATTTTTGTTTTAATTCCTTTGAATTCAATCGCTAAAGTTAATATGCAATATACATATGTTTCTATTATATCACAGTTTTTGTCTAAAAATTGTGATATGTACCTTTCCTTGGAAACAAAAGTATGGTGCACATATAAATGTTGAATGGTGCAATAAATCTCGATCAATCAAGTACTTATTTCAGTACGTTAATAAGGGTCATGATCGTGTGACAATAATTTTTTCTCAAAATGTGCATGGGGAAGACTCATCGGCTGTTGATGAAATAAAAATGTATTATGATTGTCGATACATATCACCCTGTGAAGCTGCTTGGAGAATTTTTAAATTTTAAATTCACCATAGAGAACCTTCGGTAGAATGACTTTCCTTTAATCTACCAAACGAACAAACAATTATTTTCTCTAATGATGATCCAAGATGTTGCCAATAGACCAAGTGTAAAGGAATCACATGTTTTAAGCTTGTTTGAAGCAAATAAGACATATAAAGAAGCAAGAGAATTAACTTATGCAGAATTTCCTCTTAAGCTTGTGTGGAATAAAAAAACAAAAAAAATGGGGAAAAAGAAGAAATTCTGCATTTTTAATAGGGAGAATATTCTTTGTACTGCCTCGAAGTGGAGAGCAATATTACTTTCGAATGTTGTTGAATGTCATTAAAGGACCTAAGTGCTATGAGGATTTGCGCAGAATGAACAATCATGAACATCTAACTTTTAGAGATGCATGTTATGCACTAGTTTATTAGACGATGATAAAGAATATGTGGATACCATAAAGGATGCGAGTAATTGGGGAATGCCATCATATCTTAGGCAGTTATTTTTATGTTACTATTATCAAATTCAATGTCATGACCAGAATGTGTTTGGGAGGCAACATGAATTTTATTATCAGATGATATCCTTCATGAAGAAAGAAGAATATTGGATAATCCAGGTTTACAATTCCACCTTCTATTTCAGATTTTAATATTATATATTTGTTAAAATATTTTTACATTATTGGTGTATACAAATTAAATCTTAGTCTATTATACGATTTCTAGATTTAGGTGTGCAAAGCATGAGTGTTTAATTCTTAATATATTTTGTTGGAGACATACTCATTGTAGCCTTCCAATGAAGTAAAATAACATTAATTTAATTTTTTAATTTCTGATTAATTAATTAATTGTATAAATTTATTATTTTAGAGGCTGAGCTAACAAATGATGAACTAAAGAATCGTTGTCTACAAAAGTTGGAAAATTTGTTGAAAGGTTGCAGAAGAAAGTTACATGATTTTTGTAACGACCCGATCAGTCGTTTTGAGCTCTAGCGCATTCTTCGGTGGTTTGAGGCCATGAGCAGCTTCATTTTAGGTATTATGACTTGTACGCTTGGTCGGAATTGAACCCCGGGAGTTTCAGAGTTGATTTGGAAAGAAAATTCTCATTTCGGAAGCTTTAAGTTGGAAGAATTGACTAAAGTGTAATTTTTGAGTAAATGACCTCGGAATTGGGATTTGAAGGTCCCAACAGATTCGTATGATGATCTTGGACTAGGGCGTATGTCCGGATCAGATTTTGGATGACCCTGGAGCATTTTGGCGCCTATTGTGGAAGTTAGCATTTTTGGAAGAATTTCATAAATTTGGGTTAAGGTGCATTTCAATGTTATCAATGTCCGCTTGGGATTTCTAGTATAGTAATAGCTCCGTATGGTGATCCTGGTATTGGGAGCGCGTGAGAAAGTGGATTCGGAGGTCCATAGGTCATTTTGGAGTCGTTTAGCAAAAGTTATAAATTTGAAGGTTTTCGAGAGGTTGGACCAGAAGTGGACTCTTTGATATCGGGGTTGGAATCCGATTCCGGAAGCTGGAGTAGGTCCATAATGTCAAATGTGACTTGTGTACAAAATTTGAGGTCAATCGAGCATGATTTGATAGGTTTCGGCATCGAATGAGGAAGTTTGAAGTTCTAAAGTTCATAAAGCTTGAATTGGAGTGCGATTCATGATATCAGCGTTGTTTGATGTAATTTGAGGCCTCGAACAGGTCCGCATTGTGTTTTGGAACTGGTTGGTGTGATGGGACGGGTCCCGGGGGCCCTGGTGGATTCCGGGTGGTTAACGGATCGAGTTGGACTTGGAAGAAAGGTTGAGGGCTTCTGTCAACTGGTGTAACCACACCTGCGAGGTTTTGGCCGCAGGTGCGGAGCCGCAGAAACGGCCATGAGGGTCGCAGATGAGATTTTGGCTTGGGAGTGTAGGGACCGTTGATGCGGTCATCTCTCCACAGAAGCAAGACCGCACCTGCGGAAGAGAAGGTGCATAAGCGGAGAATGGGATGGGAGCCTGGAAGCGGCATATTGTCCGCACCTATGGAACCACAGGTGCGAGTGGTCGAGCTGGGCAGTGTGTTTTATAAAAACGAGTTTGGGCTCATTTTCCTCACATTTTCACTTTGGTTGGGCGATTTTGGAGCCCTTGAAGAGGTGGATTTCATCATCAAACATGAGGTAAGTTAATCCCACCTCTTGTAAGTTAAATACATAGTATTCAAGCATGAAAATTGGTAGAAATTTGGGAATTTGAAGAAAAACCTAGAAATTAGTATTCTTGCATATTGACCCCTATTTTGGTCATGAAACTGAGAGTAAATTATATATTTGAGTTTTTGAGTTTATGGGTAAAGTTATTTTCAAAAATTTGCGAAATCTAGGCACGTGGGCGCGAGGGTGATTTTATCGACTTTTAGAACAAAATTGGAATTTATTATAAATTGGATTATAAGAAGTATTAGAGTATATATTCATGGATTTGCACATTTATTTACTAGTTTTGGAGAATTGAGCATCGATTTGAGTTGTCGGAAGGGCTTGGAAGCCGGTTATGGAACTTCGGAGCGAGGTAAGTCTCCTTTCTAACCTTGTAAGAGGAAATTGTCCCCATAAGTGAAATAATTAATTATGTGCTACTATTTGTAGGGGCTATGTATGCACGGGGTGACGAGAGTCCGTGCTTAGCTACTATTATGTTTATGTCATGGTAGTTTAGGACCCAAAATCATGTTTTACTTGCCGAACTTGTGATTTTACTGATAAATTTAAAAATGCTTAAATCCTATCGAATTTGGCAAATGAATTTCTAAGAAGATTGAACACCATCTTCTTGACCATAAAAAGAGAAATTTGTCATTTTCTTGGGTAATTGTTTTCCTGATGTAGTCGGGGTTGACTGTTTGAATGTGTATATTTATGTGTAACCGCGTCGCACATATATTTCGCGAGCGGGTTGACTGTTTCCACTCCTCTCATGGGAGTGGGTCGTACGCCACAACAGGTTGATAGATGCATCTATGGTTCGCATCGTTCGACCCTTTAGTAGTGCACATGTTATTATTATGTTGGATTGGGCCGTACGACCTCAGAATTTCTTGTGCATGATATTTGTTGGCACTTTCTGTGATTTGAACTGTTTAATTGCCTTGAGATATAAGTTGCCAACTGAAATGACGGAAATTGAAATTATAATTATGAAAGAAATTGTCCTTTCCTGTTGTTATTTGTTATTTAATTATGACATCCACGCTTAACGTCCATTTAATTATATCAATTTGACCTGTAGCATGTGTCAAAGTCGACCTCTCGTCACTACCTCTTCGAGGTTAGGCAGGATATTTATTGGGTACACGTTGTTTTTGTACTCATACTATACTTGTTGTGCATTTTGTTGCACATGCACATGTATATCTAGTGGCTAGCTTAGCACATCGTCATGGTTGATATGGAGACTTAGGTGAGCTGCACCTTACGAGACGACCCGCAGCCAGCAGAGTCTCCTTCAGAGTATTGTACTTTCTTGTCTGTCCAATTTGTATTCCGTACAGTTATTGTATTACATTTTTTTTCTAGAAATTGCTCATGCACTTGTGACACGGGTTCTGGGATGTCTATGGGATTATTCAGTATTGAAAATATGTTTAAAACGTCACTATTCACTCATTGAAGTTCATTAATTATTGTTTAATGTAAGAAAATAAATGAATTTCAAAATACTAAAAAATGAGGATTTAATTAACTTCTTGGTGTTGGCTTGCCTGACTGTGGTGTACGATGCCATCACGACCTTTATCGGACTTTGGGTCGTGACAATTTTCCAACAAGGCCAAGACCATTTTCAATGAAGAGGAAGTTGACAACACCAATACACTCATTTGTGATGCATTGCGATATAATAGGCGCTCTTTCTTTAAAGAACATGAAGAATTATTGGTTAAATTGACAGTGGAGCAAAGATTAGTTTATGACAGAATATCACAGCAGTGCATGAGGACAAAGGTGGATTCTTCTTCTTATATGGTCATGGAGGAACTGGGAAGACATTTATTTGGAGGACTTTGTCTTCAGCCATAAGATCTAAAGGAGACATTATGTTAACAATTGCGTCTTGCATAATTGCATCACTTTTATTACCAGGAGGTCGAACAGCTCATTCGAGATTTGCAATCTCACTCAATGCAACTGAAGATTCAACATGTAATATAAAACAAGGCACTCATCTATCAAAATTGATTGTCAAGACAAAGTTAATTATTTGGGATGAAGCACCAATGATGCATAGATATTGTTTTGAAGCTCTAGACAGAACTCTAAGAGATATTCTTAGATTTAAAGATGCATCCAATTTAGATAGACCATTTGGAGGAAAAACGGTTGTTCTTGGTGGTGACTTCAGACAAATACTTCCAGTCATTCCAAAAGGTACTAGACAAGATATTGTTAATGCTGCCCTTAATTCTTCATATTTGTGGAATCATTGTCATGTCTTAAAGCTAACAAAAAATATGAGGTTGGAAGGAAATCAGGTGGATTTACATTTGAATGATCTAAGAAAATTTTCTTATTGGATTTTATAAATTGGTGATGGTATGATTGGAAATTCTTTTGATGGTATTGAAAAAGTTCATATCCCTGATGATCTTATCATAAATAATTGTGGCGATCCAATTTCTGTGATTGTGGAAAGTACTTATCGAGATTTTTTAAGTCATTGCAGTGATATAAATTACATAAAACAAAGAGAAATTCTTTCTCCCACTCTTGACATGGTTGAATCAATCAACGAATACATGGTTTCACTAAGCCAAATTCAACCAAAAACATTTTTGAGTTCCGATACAATTTGCATGTCAGACGATGTTTTTACAGGTTTGGAACACGTACATACACCCGAATTCCTAAACACTATAAAGTGTTCTGGAATTCCAAATCATGTTATCACATTGAAAGTGGGTGTCCTAGTGATGTTATTGAGAAATATAGACCAATCTTCAGGGCTATGTAATGGAACAAGATTAATCATGACAAGACTCGGAAATCGGGTTATCGAAGCAAAAGTTTTATCGGGAAATATGGCTGGACAAAAGGTGTTCATTCCAAGAATGTCGTTGACTCTATCTGATGCAAGAATACCTTTAAGTTGCAGCGAAGGCAATTTTTGATAGTTGTATCTTTTGCAATGACTATCAACAAAAGTCAAGGACAATCTTTATCTCATGTTGGGTTATATTTGAAGAAACCAGTCTTCACACATGGGCAGCTTTATGTTGCTCTATCACGAGTTACAAAAATAAAGGGATTAAAGATTTTGGTTTATGAGGATGATGGAGAAATTTCAAATAAAGCAACAAATGTAGTTTACAAAGAAGTTTTCCGTAATTTACTTGGAGAATGAAAGCAAATCTGATATGAAAGTTCATAACTTATTTTCTTCTCATGCTACTTTCTTTGCTAAACCATATTGGAAATAAGCTTCAGAAACATTAGTTGACAACTTCAATTGATATGCTTATCTGTTATCTCATCAATATTAATTGGTACTATTTTGAGTTTCTTTGAGCTAATAAATTCTTATGGTTTAAATATACTTACAAACAACTTACAAAAATCTCTGACCTTTTACAACAAAGTTCTCGCAATGGATCTTGAGGTTTACACAATAAAACTTGCTCCGCTGCCGAAGGTGGAACGAAAGAAGACAAAGACTCTACTGGTAAAATTAAGACTAAATCAACTTCTGCTTGATTTTGGTTTCATCACACATTTAAATCTTATTAAAGATTTGTGAATTGATAGCTTATAGCTTTTACTTACTCATGCATTACAAATATGAATCGTTTAGTTCCTTTTTATTTCTTTAAATGAAGATCGTTCATTTCTGTAACGACCCGATCGGTCGTTCCGAGAGTGTTAGCCCCATTTTCCCCGTTTCTGCTTCATTATGTGTAGTTCAGCTCTTTCATGTTGTATTAGGTTGGTTGGATCGGGTTCGGAGTGGTTGTGGAGAGAAATGAGACACTGTCTCTTAAGTAGGTTAATTAGTTGAAAAAGTCAACCGGAAGTTGACTTATAGTTAAATGATCTCAAAATTGGGTTTTTTAGTTCGGATAGCTTCGTTAGGTGATTTGGGATTTGGGAGCGTGTTCAGAATGTTATTCGGAGGTCCATGATAGAATTAGGCTTGAATTGGCGAAATTGGATATTTGGTGATTTCCGGTCGGTAGTGGAAAATTAGCTATCGAGGTCGGAATGGAATTCCAGAAGTTGGAATAGGTTCGTAGTGTTGTTTGTGATGTGTGTGAAAAATTTCAGGTCATTCGGACGTGGTTTGGTTGGTTTCGGCATCGTTGGCGAATTTCAGAAGTTTAGAAATCCTTAAGCTTGAATTTTGAGTTAAATTGGCATTTTGATATTGTTTTGAGTGTTCCGAGGGTTCGACTAAGTTCGGGTGATGTTATACGAGGTGTTGGTATATTTGTTTAAAGCCTCGAGGGGCTCGGGATGATTTCGGATGGCCATCGGGGAGTTAAAACTTTGGAAATTTGTTGGTGTTGCTGCTGTTTCTGGTTTTCCGCATCGCAGGTGCGGTCATCGCAGGTGCGGAGTTTGGCAGGCCTGGGGTCTATCGCAGCAGGGGAAGGAGAGTCGCACCTGCGAGCCCGCAGGTGCGGAGGATCGATCGCAGGTGCGAACTTGAGATCCTTAAGTGAAGTCCGCAGATGCGGAACCCCTGGGGCAGAACATATAAATTCTAGCCTTCGCGAATTTTAGCCATTCTTCATCATTTTTCATACGGGTTTGGAGCTTTTGGGAGCAATTTGAAGAGGGACTCAAGGGGATTTTCACGAAGGTAAGCTACTTTAACCTAAAACTTGATTCTATGATGGTATTTAACTAACTGAGCATGAAATTTGTGGGATTCAAGGGTTAAAATTTGGGGAATTAGGGCTTGAAACTTGAGACTAAGAATTTGGTGATTGAGGGGGCAAACTAGATTAGATTTTGATGAATTTGGTATGTATGGATTCGTGAGAGGATAAGAATTCTGATTTTATAATTTTTATCGGATTCCGAGATGTGGGCCCGGGTTTCGCCAGTTTCGGGATTTTTGATGAAATTTGATTATTTTCGCATGAGTTTTGTTCCTTTAGCGTATATTGATGATATGAATCTGATTTTGAATAGATTCGTGGCGATTTGAGGCCGAGTCAAGTGGAAAGGGCATCGCGGAGTAGATTCTCGTTCGGATTGAGGTAAGTAATGATTGTAAATCTTGTCCTGAGGGTATGAAACCCCGGATTTCACATTGTTTCACTATTTTGGAGTGGCGCACATGCTAGATGACTGTTGGGGATTGTGGCTTGGTCCGTCCCGTAGCGACTATTAATTTGCGTATTTGACTGGAATACTACATGATATTTTTTGTTTTAGAAAGTATTACATTGTTTTGGGCTGAATGCCGTATTTAGGCCTCGTGCTAAGTTATTTGGACCCTTAGGGGATTTTTACTGCTATTTCCTCTCTGTGTTGATTTAAGATGTGTACTCAGTCATGCTATGTTTTACTGATTTCGAAACTCAGTCTTATTTACTCTATTTGATGCATAAAATGATATTTTGGACTGAGCACCCTGTTTTATTGATAGCCCGAGTGGCTTGAGAGGTTTCTGATCGAGTGAGGCCGAGGGCCTGGGTTGTGAGGATATCATGGGATCGGGCTGCGTGCCGCAACATGTTGTACTGATTTATGATATATGAGAGGCCAAGGGCCTGATTGTTTATGCCACGAGATGACTTGTTATAGCGCTTGGGCTGAAGTAGCCCCTCTGAAGTCTGTACACCCTCAGTGAGCGCAGGTACCTACTGAGTGCGAGTGCCGAGTGACGAGTGATGGGGATGCATGAGTGGCTGTGAGGTTGCCCGAGTGGCTGATTATGAGTGATTGTGAGGTAGCCCGAGGGGCTGATTCTGAGTGATGTTATGCCCGAGGGGCGGTTTATGATATATGTTTTATTGCCCGAGGGGCTATTTATGATTTTCATCACTTTTACTCTAAACTTCTTGAAATTTTGTTGAAACTGTTGGACAAATATTCTCAAATGACTTTTACTGATATCGGCTTTTAAGTGTGATGATTTGACATATATGTACTGTTGGAAAGAAAGATCGTACTTACTGTAAATTTATGATGTGTGTTTACGTGTTTCTTACTGCTCAGTCTTTATTTACATTTATTACTTACTGAGTTGGCGTACTCACATTACTCCCTGCACCTTGTGTGCAGATTCAGGTGCCAGGGCGTCAGAGTGAGAGTTGGTCTTCCCTGTCTCAGAGTGTTTCAGAGATTCGCGAGGTAGCTGCACGACATCCACAACCTTGCTTTTATCCTTCCTACCTTTATAGCATTTATTTCCTCAGACTTAACATGTATTAAATAGATAGTATCAGACTTGTATTTCTTTTAGTTGCTCATGACTAGTGACTCCGGATTGGGCTGTGTTTAATGTTTTACATATCCTTGCTCGTTTTGTAATGTTTAAACAGAAGTTTATGAAATATAGGATTAGTAATGAATTAACCGAAAAGTTCCTTTATGCTATACGAAGTAGATTGGCTAGCCTAGTATCACGATAGGCGCCGTCACAGTCAGGGTGGTTTTGAGGTCATGACAATTTCAACTAACACTCCTCTATTATTCCTACCATGTTTTCTGTTCTTCAAGCCTTCTATTTTAATTTTCATTTCATTTCTTCTCTGTTATTTCTATTCCTACCATATTTTGTGAATCATTTAGAATTTACGCATTTGTCTTGAAATTTCTGATAGAAATAGTGGAGAAAATATCTTCTTTGAAGTGCTCATAAATTAAACTCACTAAAATGAAAATTTTAACTTTTCTTATGTTCCTTTCGGTGGGTATCAAGTGTTGATAGATTTTTATATTGTTCAGTCGAGGCAGTCCCTGGGGCAGTAACGCAGAAAAAAAATATGGCAGTAGAAGGGAGAAATAGGAAGCGCTTGACGATATTGATAATGTGACTACATATTGTGGGATCGAAGGAAAAAATCCGCTTCCTCAGGTATCTTGCCCCGTAAAAAGGAGCTTTTATGCACAGCTATTGTCTAATGCACAGGCTGCGGCTGGAAATCAGAAGGTTATGACAATGGAAGTCATAATCTTTCTATGCATTTCAATTGCACTTATGTTATAATACTGATTTTGGTTATAGGCTTGTGGTTTTTTTGCTGTTTGCAGAAACCTATGGTTGTTAAGGTAAAAGGAGCAAATGTTGCTAAAGTACCTGCAGTGAGGAAACCAGCTCAGACGAAAGCCACTGATAAGACAAATCCTGAGGAGATTATTGAAATTAGTCCAGGAGAAGAGTCATACACAGGGGAGGATTGGTCATATTCACTTGAATTGATGGATGAATACGATTTTGATGGTGAAGTAGGGAAGAGATTGAACCAGATGATTCTAATTACCGTAAGTATTCCATGTTCATTGTATAGTGAGTTAGCCATTAAGGTCGTTAATTTTTCTACTTTCCTGGATCAACACAAGCATCTGAAAAATGTGCATTTATGTGCCAGTAGTTAGAGACATGTCTTATTGTGGTTAATCTTCATTCTTTGTAAATGCTTGAGTAATATTCTTATTTATGTCTATGTCTCTTGAAATCTTTGCTTTGATGCTCATGCAATTTCTATGCCTACTTTTGCAGCATATTCCTAGAATCAATGGTGAAATACCATCAATTGATGAGGCAACCTTAGATCATAAAAGATTTCTTGACAGCTACTTTATAATTTTTTTCATAACTAAGTTCAAACGAATATATGTATAAATTTACAAAGAATCTGGATTTGAATTTTGCATATATTGTAGCTGCAGAAATCATCTTTCCAACGGCACAAGCGGATCGTGGTTTCAGTGTGCCTGCGGAGAGATATAAAATTTTTAGTCAGGACGCGCACAGCTGTGAAAAGCAGAATACCTAAAATTTTAACTGAATTCAGAAGCATATTTGTACAATATACAAAGAATCTGGACCTAATTTTTGTATATAATGTAGTTCCAAAAGTCATATTTCTAACGGCACAAGCAGATCGTGATTTTGACGTGCCTATATATAGATATAATACTTTTAATCAGGGCATGCAAAGCTAAGAAAAACTACAGAACTTCATAACTAAGTTTAAAAGAGTATCGATATAAACTTACAAAGAATCTAGACTTGAATTTTGTATCTAAGTAGCTCCAGAAGTCGTTTTTCCAACGGCACAAACATATCGTGGTTTCAACGTGTCTGCAAAGAGATATAATTTTTTTAGTATGGACGCGCAAAGCTGTGAAAAGCAGAAAACCTGAAATTTATAATTGAATTCAAAAGCATATCTGTACAAATATATGAAGAATATTGTGATGACCCAAAAGGTCATCCCGTATATTTCTAGCTAATTCTGTGTTCCGATGTTGTGAAAACCTCCTTCTATCTCACTTCGATTTGAGTGCGCAGCCCCGGAGTGTAGCCGGGAAGCCTTTATGTGAAAAACTGATAAAAATGATAATTATGTATTAGAAATTTGAATAAAGTTGACTTCGGTCAATATTTTTGGTAAACGGACCCGGACCCGTGATTTGACGGTCCCGGAGGGTCCGTAGGAAAATATGGGACTTGGGCGTATACCCGGAATCGAATTCCGAGGTCCCAAGTCTGAGAAATGAATTTTTAAAGAAAATTATTTTCTGAAAAATATAAAGGTTTTTGAAAATGAAATTTGAGGTGAAACCTGTGATATCGGGCCCGTATCATGGTTCCGGAGCCCGGTACAGGTTTGATATGACTTATATATGTTATCTGTGAAATTTGGTGAGAAACGAACTTAGTTTGACGTGTTTCAGACCTTAAATGCAAAACTTAATGTTTATAGAAGTTTTGAGGAATTTTATTGATTTTTTAGTTTAATTCATCATTTTGGTGTTGTTTTATGTGGTTTGAAACCTCGAGCGAGTCTGTTTTAGGTTATAAGATTTGTTCGTGCATTTAGATAGGGTCCCGGGGGCCTCGGGTGAGAGTCAGATGGGGTTCGGGTCAATTTTCCCTATTTTTGAACTGCTGATTGCTGTCTTCTGGTTTCCTTCTATGCGATCGCATAGAGGTAATCGCGATCGCATAGCATTGTTTGGACCCGCACAGTTTTCCTTCACTGCGATCGCACAGGCACGCTCGCGATCGTGGAAGTCTATTTTTCCCTTCTTCGTGTTCGCAATCACACTGCCGCGAACGCATAGTGCAAGTGGGTCAGCATCAAAATCCCTTTTATGCGATCGCATTGTTCTCCTCGCGATCACATAGAACGTTTGTTTGGCCAGTGATATTTTTCTCTACACGATCGCATCTCGTTTTCCGTGATCGAGCTGAACAAAACACATGGGCAGAATATAAGTTTCCAAAATCGGGGGTTTCACCATTTTAAATATATTTTGACTTCTAGAACTCGATTTTGGGCGATTCTTTTAGGGTTTTTGGCGATTCTTTGAGGGTTTTTCACACAAATCGAATAGGTAAGTGTTCTTCCACTAGAATTAATTATATTTCATGAATTTGTTCTTATTTTTATCATTTAAATTGTATTTTGGGGTGAGGGAATTGTGGAATTTGAAAGAAAAATTCTAAAATGAAAAATCATGATTTGAAGGGTCAAATGGTATCGGAATTTGATAAATTTAGTATGGTTGAACTCCTATCGGAATGGGTAATCGATTTTTTGTAAAATTTATCGGGTTCCGAGGTGCGGGCCCGGGGATCGACTTTTGGGTCGATTTTTATTATATTGTAAAGATTGAGACTTTATTATTCGGAATAGTTCCTTATACGTTTTATATGTATTTTGAAGTTGTTTTAGTTGCTTTTGAGCCTTTCGGAGGCCTTCCCGCCCGAGAAGTCTATTTTTGAGTACTGGGTTGTCGTCTTTGATGTAAGTATCTTGCCTAACCTTGTGTGGGGGAACTACTCCTTAGGATTGAGTCTTCTATGTTGATTGTAGTCCGCGTACGCGAGGTGACGAGTGCGTACTCGGACTTATTTGCAAATAGATTGCCCTTTAGGGATTTTAGGTCCTTATGTTCCCCGTGTATGAATTGAAATTGTTATATCTGAGTTCCTGATTTCTAGTTTCATCTCTTCTGCTCAAATTAGGAGTACTTGCCTAGCATTCCTTGTTTCTTGTTTGATCTTAATTGACTTAAATGAAGACTTTGCCTTTCCTACCGTTATACTATATCTTTCTTCATACACTGCCTATGTGACTAAAACTAGTATAATCTCGCCCTATATTGTCTAACAAGTAATTGAAATATCTATACGTTGGTGTCAAGCATGCCCGTGAGTCGTACATTGTGATTTAAATAATTTTCCCATAAGTACTACTTAGGTTTAATTGATGACCGCCCATGTTGATGGTATTTCTTTGATGCCGCCTATTTACTGAGCATTGTTCAAGCTGAGTTTATTCGGTGAAGCTAATTGTCTAAGTGAGATTGGTTATAGCTGATTCCCTTGCCGGGATGATTTGGTTTCTTGGTTGCGAACTTGAATATATAGAATCGTTGCTATATTTGCCTTGTTTTCCCTCGTTATGCTGCTTCTCTTTGTGCTTGGCATTCCTTTCTGTGGCTATTTCTTATGAGTGAGTTTTTACCATTTTGTGATTTAAGTTGCTCATTGCACTTTGCATTCGGTCTTGTTTGCTTTTGCGCCTGTTGTGGCTATATATGTTGTTTCTGTCGCATTCTGGTTGTTTCCTCAGTGGATGCATTGCATATTTAAACTGGGACTACAGACCGAGATCCGGGAGCTTTCCCCCTGTACTGCATTGCATATTTAAATTGGGACTACGGACAGAGATCCGGAAGCTTTCCCCCTGTACTGCATTACATATTTAAATTGGGACTACGGGCGTAGATCCGGATGCTTTCCCCTGTACTGCATCGCATTTTTAAATTGGGACTGCGGACGAGATTTTGGGAGCTTTCCCCTTGTACTGCATTGCATGACAAATTCTGAGTTGCGAACTAAGTTCCGGTGGTTTTATCATTGAGGAGATTATATATATATATATATATATATATATTGAAAAGTATAGCTGAAAAGCAATTATCTCCAGGAAAAGTTATGTCCGAAGGACTTCTATTTCGATAGTATATTTGAGAAGTATTTGTCGTGTAGAAAAATGATATTTGAAAGAGCAGTATTTGGGAAAGTATATTTGAACACCACATATTTTTAAGGGACTATGTTTTAAAGATTTCTCTTTATAAGAATATATAAATATACATTCAGAGAAAGTATGTTTCAAAGAAGAAATTTCTCTATTCTGAAATGATTATATCTTTAAAGCTTTCGAAATGAACTCACGATTTAAAGGTTTTCACTCGAAGGTTTGACCAGCTTTATTGAGTTTATTGGCTAAGGTCTGACGTGGATAAATTGATGCAGTGCTGAGTTGCTAGTGTTTTATTGGGTTGTGAATTCCCGACATTTGGCTTGCATTCTTTCCATTCTCTTTGCGTATTTCTATAATGCTGTCTGTTGAACGCAATTATTGAATGTTCTTCCGTATTATTCGATCGTACCGTTAATTATATCGAAAAATCTTTAGATAGATATTATGTTTCGGTCGTTGGTACATTTATGTCTTTTTACTTATTAGACCAGTGGTGTCTTGACTAGT
Source organism: Nicotiana knightiana (assembly GCA_005239525.1). Lineage (NCBI taxonomy): Eukaryota > Viridiplantae > Streptophyta > Magnoliopsida > Solanales > Solanaceae > Nicotiana > Nicotiana knightiana. The sequence continues at coordinate 4,320 of ML387127.1, read as the reverse complement.
CCTCGTCACTACTTCACCGAGGTTAGTCTTGATACTTACTGGGCACCACCGTGGTGTGCTCATACTACACTTCTGCGCATTTTTGTGTGCGGATCCAGGTAATTGTTGTTGTTAGCTGCATGGATCGTTGATGAGGAGACTCAAGGTAAACCTGCTGCTGCGTTCGCAGGCTTCGGAGTCACCTTCCTATTTATGTCAACTGTACTTATTATTTCTAGACAGTTGTATTTAGATTCGGTTGAAAGATGTCATAGAGCTTATAACTTGTATTTACCGGATTTTGGGAAATTGTAAACTCTGTCAAGATTTCTATATCGAGACAGTTATAATTCCTTTATTATTGTTGTTGTTCAGTGGAAATGTTAGACTTACCTAGTCCCTAAGACTAAGTGCCATCATGATACCCAGTGGAGGAAAATTTGGGTCGTGACAAATATGGACCTAACTTTTGTATATGATGTAGTTCCAAAAGTCATCTTTCTAACGGCACAAGCAGATCATGATTTTGACGTGCTATATAGAGATAACTTACTTTTAGTCGGGGAGTGCAAAGTTGTGAAAAGCAAAACGACCAAACTTCATAACTAAGTTTAAAAGAATACAAAGAATCTGGACTTGAATTTTGTATTAATAGTAGCTCTAGAAGTCATCTTTCCAACGGCACAAGCGGATCGTGGTTTCAATGTGTCTGCAGAGAGAAATAATTTTTTTAGTCTGGACGACAAAGTTGTGAAAAGCAGAAAACCTGAAATTTATAATTGAATTCAAAAGCATATCTGTACAAATATAAGAAGAATCTGGACCTAATTTTTGTATATAATGTAGTTCCAGAAGTCCTTTTTTAAGGGCACAAGCGGATCGTGTTTTCGACATGTCAATAGTGATAAAAAACCACATTAATAAATGTATAGTACCAAGTACTTACTAATTTAATAATAAGTCCTATATGCTACTTTTGATAAGATACTGATCAACAAATTTTATTATGGTAAAACTTAAATATCATGTTGTTTTGCATCTTTCAAAGGATACATCATGATTTCACCACCGTTTCACATGTTTTTCATAATCAAAAAATTATGTCTTAATATTTAACGAGATAAATACGTTTTTGAACTGTTAAGTTCTGTTTTCAAATTAAAGAATGCATGATATCTATCAAAAATGAAAAGAATCCACTAAAAATATATTCATCATATCAAACTTTTAAAGTGAGTTCATGAAGCCACTAACTTTTAAAGGGGAAATGTTGAATTTGACTTGATTTTGTAGTTAGTTTGAGAAATTTGATTTGGGTGAAGTTTGGTTTGAAGATGAAAATGTGTTTGGACATCAGTTTTAAAAACATATTCTTTTATAAAAAAAAAAATGAAACATGTCCTATACCCACAAGTTCTAAAAACTATCACAAATACCCAACAATACCTTCATCAATAATATTCATTATATTATCGCAAACCATAGTCCTCAACATAAATAAATTTAGTACAAAATTATTATTATTATTATTATAATGAACTACATAATACACTATAAGGTGACAGAGAAAACGAAGCAACATTGTTACAAAATAATAATTGGTGAACTCTTTTATAAAATACAAAAGTTTGGGGCAATTTTTAAAAAATATAATAGTAATATTTTGGGCCAAAACAAGCTCTGGGATTTGGGTTTTGAGAATCTGTCAAAATATGGATAAAATTTATGAACAAACATGTATAACTTAAATATATTTTGATAAAATCTATAACCAAATGGGTGCTTAATAAGCGAGAAATCAAAAAATTAATTAAACTGAAACGGAAGGAGTAAATAGTTACCATGCTAATGCTCTAGATTTGGAGACATCTAAGTACTATGCTTAGACCCTTCCTAGAAAGTGAAAAATACAATAGCAGACACAATCGTTTTATTCGGTTATTTTTGAATGAACCTAACTCTAGAGGTTAATGAGCAGGTTGTAGTGTATATTGATACTTTAGTTAATAAAATTTCACGTTTTAAACCAAAATAATAGAAACTTGGGCGACAAAGAAGCGTCTGGTGCAAAATGTACACAATTAAGTGCTACAAATCAGGGACGGATGTAGCGTTTAGTAACGGGTTGAATTGAACATATAATTTTTGACATAAAATATAAATTTATATATAAAAAATCACTAAACTTGTAAAAATATTAAATTTGAACCCATAACATAAAAATATAATAAATACATTATAAAAAAAATCTTGAAAAATGAACCCATAAAATTTAGATTTTGAAGCCGCCTCTAGCCTCTGCTACAAATAGTAGAAGCTTTGACATTGAAATTGAAAGTAGTGGTAGTAGTTTTCTCTTTTCTTTATTGCATGTTTGAAGCGCAGGTCTGACATTTTCCCTATTGGGCTACAATTTAAATAATTTTGGGAAAAGGGATAGTTTGAGACATTTGCATCTATGTCCGTTTTTTGTGTCACATTTTAATTTGTGTTCGCTTTATAAAAAAAATTGTAAGTGTACCTGTTTTTTCGCATAATTTTAGTATACATGGCTGAAGTAGCAAAGACAATCACGCAAAGTTTCAGCATTCTAGTAGACGGGCCTGAAGTAGCAAGTGTGCTGAACCAAGTGTGCTGAAGTTTTTGTTTTTGTAACTGGCGAACTTCAGCTCTAGAGCTGATGAAATTTTTGTTTTGTAACTGGCAAACTTCAGCTCTAGAGCCGAAGTTTTTGTTTTTGTTTTGTAACTAGCGAAATTCAGCTCTATATAAGCTGAAATTTTTGAAAAAGCTTTATAGCATACTAGATAAATAAATCATAAATTATCATAAATTAGATTGCCAACAATATCTAAATCATAAATTTTGGAAATAATAAACGTGAAAAGAACAGAATTATTATTGTCTACTAACTTACGTACGTGAAATATTCATAAATTATTGTCTTTACGTAATTATTTATAATTTATTTTTAAATAATCTGATAAATATATTTATGGCAATCATCCCATGAACTGAAGTTCTATAGCAGCACCAACAGTAGCAGCAGAAGAAAGAAGAAGAAGAAGAAGAGGAGAAAACGAAGGAGGAGAAGGAGTCTTTGCCTCTAGGATTTCGAACCTTTGTTTTCAGTACCAAAAAGTGATTCTCTTCTTGCATGATCGAATGAGGAGAAAAAGGATAAAGTTATTTAAAAAATGGATACAAATTAAAAGTTTTTTAAAAAATGGGTATAAGTTAAACGGGTCCGTGCAATTTTTACGGATAGTTTTTAATTTTTAAGTAGCACCCTTAAAACCGGCTACGTGGTGCAAATCCTGCTTTCATTTATCTCCAATTCTGCGAATACAAAACCCTAAACCCAGGTGAAATTTGAAATCTTCATACTGTTGGTTAAAAGCTTATGCCGTACTTCAACTCTCTCAATCATAACTCGAACCCGATATTTTTTGTTTAATTAAAAAAAAAAAACATTTTCTACATAGGTCAGGGAAAATGGTGGAATTGGAGAAGAGCAAGTGTGATTTGTGATTTTTGATTTTTGCTAGGAAAAAGACAGCCTTTTTCTCTTGCGCTTACATCGGAAGGTTTTTCCCCTTTATTATTTCAATTCTCTCATATATTTTTTTTCCAGCTGTATACATGCGCTTTCCCTTTTCTCCGATTAGCAAATCTGTTGTATTCCTATCGAATTGTCGAAATTCATTCATTTATCTTGTTTCTCTTTGATGATTAACTTGGGAAATTGACTTTCTTTTGAAAAATATGGAGCCTTTTTGGTATTATCATTTCAGTGATTCGATTCAATAATAACTAATGTTTTTGTTGTCCTTTTACTAGTGTATTATGGAGAATAATAATTATCAGCTTGTTTTTGGAATCTTTCATATTTCGCTGATTGTCTTATGTTTCTTGTTGATTCCCTTAAGCCGTTAAGCGACCAATGCAACTTTTTGACGAACTTAAACCTAAATTAACTGTACTGCCTTATAAGTGCTCTTCCTGAATGAATGTTTAAGCATAACTCATATGGATAGTAGTAATTTGGATCTTTCGTGTGTCTGCCGAAAGCATCCGAATAAAAGGTCATTAATCAAGTAAAGGGGTTTTTGATCGTGTAACAGGTCTGTAGAAGTTTCATGTTAGAATTCTCGTTTTCATAACAATTCATTTTTTCTTGTAGGTCCTTGAGTAACATACATATTTCAAACATATTCGGTCCACTTCATCCCAAGCAGCTTGAGAGGTATGGCTGCATCAGTGACACTAGATCATGAAAAGCCTAACCCAGCTGAAGACTGGACAATTGTATTGCCTCGTCGTGGGAAACAGAAAAGGAAT
>ML387126.1:0-14436 GCA_005239525.1 Nicotiana knightiana | reverse complement strand
ACTTATTTATGTGCCTTACATACTCGGTACATTATTCGTACTGATGTCCCTTTTGCCTGGGGAAGCTGCATTTCATGCCCATAGGTCCCGATAGACAGGTCAAGATCCCTCCAAGTAGGCTATCAGCTCAGCGGAAGATGTTGGTACGCTCAATTTGCTTCGGAGTCGCTTGTTTGATTAGTATGATTTAGACGGGTATTGTTTGGTATGGCGGGACTCTATCCCGGCCTTTATGACATTTATGTACTCATAGAGGCTTGTAGACATATGTCGTATACGTGGAAGATTGTACGGCCTTGTCGGCCTATGTTTTGAGTTTATAAATGATTATGTTGGCCTACTAGGCCCGTATGTCACGTGTATATGATGATGTAATAAGAATGATATGTTACGTTGGTACTCGGTCGAGTAAGGTACCAGGAGCCCATCGCGGCCCATCGGTTTGGGTCATGACAAAAGTGGTATCAGAGCAGTTCTGTCCTAGGGAGTCTACAAGTCGTGTCTAGTAGAGTCTTATTTATGGGTGTGTCGTGCACCACACTTATAAGCAGGAGGCTACAGGGCATTTAGGACTGTCACTCTTTCTTCTTACTCTAGATCGTGTGGTAGAGCTCAGTAAGAACTCAATTTTGTAAAACTCTATCTTATTCATAATACGACGATTCCTACATCCAGAAAGACGGTTGGTAAGAGATATAGTTGTGGACCAGTTGAGTCAGAGGAACTCAATTTTTGCATCATGTTTATGATGGATAAATATGGGGTATTCAGCAAATCATATGTATATTAAGATGTGTAAGCTTCTTAATAAGGATACGTAAGGCAAGAATGATTATCCACTCTTACAGTAAAAAGGAATAAGGAGGGAGACACAAGTTTCAGCAAGTAAAAGAAGCAAAGTGAAGAACGGTACGAGGGACCCAGTTAATGAGGATTATCAGTATTACATTTTCGGCAAAAAAATATACGCATTGTGAGTCACCCTCAACAGTAACAGAGGTATGTATAATTGGTCACACCCATCTCAATTATACCCTATTGGGGTCTAACAAGTGTATATTGAGAAAAGGACGGGATATCAGGATCGGGCTAGGGTTAGAGTGACCCAAAATGATGAATTGATTGTTTGCGTTAGTTGACATTTTCGAAGGATATTGTAAATGTGCTAATAGATCTCATTGTGAGACACCCAGATGGCGCACTCTAAAATAGTACAACTAGATATGAGTACTATAAAGATAGAACCTGGAAGCCTTGAAGGGATAAATATTACCTTAGTTTGGCTCCCGTCCCTACTAGAGATTGAATGCTAGGCAACTCGAAGAACCAGTGGATGGAGCAAGGGGAGATAAAGGCAAAAGAATATCTTGTTGAGTTTTCAGAATAAAGTGATGGACATAAATGTTAGCGGGAAATAAGAAGAGAGTTAATGAAGCATTATGAGTAAGATGTGATACATGGATGACAAATGTAGAAAAAAAAATGAACGACAGTATTACAAAATCTATAGTCAAGTGAAGGAAAAGACGAGAGGTGACAAGACTTGAGACAACAAAAGAATATAGGCCATAAAGTCATATCCTCATTTTGAAAAATAAGTTCGTGACTCTAACGTGATCACCAGAAGGAAAAGTTAGACCCCAAAGTAGTACAAATCAGTATGGGCTGGTGAACAAGGTATAAACCTGAATTAGCAGCTGAGTGATTTGATAGTGGTCGACATCATGAGAATTTCAGATTGCGTTCCAGTGATAATAGAATGGACAACAAAAAAAAAGATTCATAAGAAATTCAAAGAAAGGTCAGGAAGACGCTTCCCTAAAGAAAGCAGTGTGAACAAAGTTAAGCATAAGGGACTATGTGTGCCAGTTACACTAGGTGTCACTCTTGTGAATAAGGAATCTCGTTATCCTTGGTACAAAAGGATTACCACAAGGCGAGTAAGTATCATTGATGATGTGAAAAGACGCCAACGATGAAGGGGTAAAATATCTACATGTAGATCATCGTAGCTCCAACTCTTAGTACTCCCCTAAAGGGAGGAATATGGAATGATGTGGCATTATGTCAGAATTAAGTGGTTTTAATAATTATGGAATGGTAAAGGAAGAATGCGAAAAAAAATTATGAGAAAAGGAATAAGATGGAATTTATCCAAAATCCTACAGATATGTTACGATTCCAGAACATTATGTAAGCACGACGTCAAGAAAAGGATGTAAGGGTTCCTGCCCAGGATGTTATTGATAGATAAGGAGCCAGTACGTGAGGTGAGTTAAGACAAAGGAAATAACCAAGAAAGATTTTACGGGATATTGATATGAGAATGGGCCAATGAATAATTAGTAGCTGATTCAGAAAGAGCCTAGTCATGGCTAGACAAGAGGTTATCGAAAAATTAGCAGATCATGCAAGATAAACATAGTGAACCCCAAAATGGGGAATTCAGTCTCGCAGATATGACATCAGAACCCTTGATAAATATTCAGATAGGATTTGATATAGTTAAAGGTATCGTATGAGTATTACGAAAATAAAAGAGAATGCCACTAGAAAGACAGTCAAAACTTCAGTTCAGAAGCAATTGCACGAGCACAAGTGCACAGAGGTATGTAACTACAAATATTTATAGGTGAGTAAGAATATCGAAAACTTCTTCGGGTATACAATATAACGAGCTTGCAACATTACAAGAGTCAAAGGATCCTCCCTAAGTACTATAATGAAAGACTAGCTGAGAAAGTAAGGAGGAAGGCTTCAACCTAAGCTCGGTGACCTAAAGAGGAAGTGATCTTATAACAACAGTCCCACAACAACACTGTAAGCACTCCAAAGGAAAGTGGCACCTACCGTGGCTAATGAACGGGAAGTAAAATTGAAGGTAATATTCGAGATCATATGAGTTGCACGAAAACCCTTGCATGTGTGGGAACTAAGATAAGTTAAGTATGGATGCAACAAGGGGGCAGAAAGGCCAGCAAAAGTAATAGCTTACGTTGAAAGAAAGCTAAGATAGAACGAAATAAATTATTCGATCAATGATCCAAGGTGGGTTACGTTATGAACACACTTAACGGTTCGGAGTTTATACATGCAGCTATATGTTAAAAGAAGGAATTGAGCCCAGGTCATAAACGAAGGATTAAACTGTTAAAGGATTCTATCATGCATATTTCACAGAGCCCATGAAAGGCTAAACAGAATAACTAATACCATGAACCACAGATCGGGAGATAACTTAAGCCGACATAAAGGGCGATCAGAAGAAGGAGGAAACTAAAGAGTTTAATCAACTAAGTAAACCAGTAAGTCTGATTATTGGACCCAGAAAATTATAAGAATCGTGATTGAGAACATAGCAGGATCACTCTTAATATAAGAGGTACGTGAGAGATAGTAAAATATCCATATTCTGTTATGACTCTACGATAAAGCCAGTTAGAAAAGTACCAGCCTCTTAAGAAGTGAGTACGAAACTCCCACCAGATTGTGTATGCACCAGAGGTGCAAGTATTATAATAGAGCTTCAAGTTATGGACGTGAATTACACCTAGGTGGAAGGGAGGTCATGAAAGAGATAAAATATACGATGTGAGATTTAAGGTAAGTAAGGAAAAGGTGAACAACGCACGAGATACTCAAAGGCAGAAGATCGTGAATAGTCCATACTTCAAACAGAAGTCTAGAAACGCTGGGATTCAGTATCGATAGCAGCATCGTGAGTGGAATATCTTCTAGCCTATAGTTTCTAGGTACTGAGAGGTCTAGTTAAGAGAGTAAAGCAGAGTTAGAGACGATGTAATGTCTCACTTGATATCCCAGAATAACATAAGGAAATATATGGTGCAAGCAAGACTTAAGGAAGGTTGCGAATAGTATAAATAGATATGTATAGGTCGCAAGATAAAGTATGGCAAAGCGACAAGGTTTTAGGAAGACAGAAGTAAGTATAAGAAAGGGCGAGTGAGAAGGTGATGAGAAGGGATAAGTCCTCAAGATTAAGCCCATGAAAACAATAGAGCTGATGGTTTCTCTAAGTTGTAGAGAGACCAGTATATCCAAATGAACTCAAAGGAGTCTAAGATTGGTAGCATTTAGAAGATATGAAATGTCGCCCTGGTAATAGAATGGGGGTGTAATTGTGACAAAAAAAGGATTTGAAGAAGAAAAGAAAGGATTTCATGAATTGTACAGGATTAAATAACCCACGTAAGGTGAATCCCATTGGGATGCTAAGAGGTAGGCGGATCAGTCTAATCGATTCAGATGTTTCGCGATGAGACGTGAGCCCTAGTGACAATGTTACATAAGGGGTCAATTTATCGATATAAAAGTGAATCAATAATGAGTGGATAAAAGTTACAAGTATGAGATGAGATTAGACCATTATTATTAAGGTGAGCAGTGATGAAGAAACGCTAAAGGACTTAAATTTATCATATAGGATAAGCAATGAGAGTAAGCTTAATTTTGGTAGCAGACATCAGCAACGATAAATCGAAGTAAGAGTTATGGTATAGTAAGACCTACATTGATGCAGTAAATTCATAGGGATGGATAACGAGTCTATAAAATAAAATATAGCAATATTCGTAAGTTCTACAAAGCACCGAGCGAAGAACTTCAGTACACCTGTGATTCCCAAAGAGTCATCCTATTAAGACTTGTATATGTTTACAAAGTAAGTCCGAGAGATTGGCAAAGCTAGAGGGAAAAAGGAGAGAAGAGTCGCAAAGACACACTTGAAAAGTCAATATCGTAGGGGCTGCATGTTAGAAGATAGATACAGCTACGAGATTGGAAGGAATTCGATCAAGTCATGGTGTGGGAAAGAGGCCTAAAGAGGAGGGGGGAATGCCCTGGCCTTTAGATTTATTTACAGAACAACTGCCTAAATGGCGAGGAGAGTATTGAGGTATTCACAAGAGCTATAAGTTATGAAATGATAAGAGCATCGGTCGACATTCGAGGAAGAATGTTCCAAAGGGGGGAATGATGTGACGCCCCGCAATATTACGTCGATATTACGTTTCGCAGTATTAAATTACGACGATGTTGCACCCTGTAGTATTGTACATTGAATTTGTCGTAAGGTAATTGACATCAGTCCAAGGAACAGATTATTTGGAGATTATAAGTATTATGCTATTTCAAACAAGTAGTGAGAAAATTCGTGAAGGTGAAAGGGGAAGCAAGTCAAAGAAAATAAATTTTCGTCCAAGTTTGGCATGTTGGGATAAATTTGGGCCAAGCATTAATACCCGATATTTATGGACTAGTACCATAGGTCATATATTTATGGACTAGTACCATAGGTACCATATGACCATGATAGTAGTATGTATAAAGTGTATTAAAAATAAGTAGGACTTTAAGTAATTTGAGACAATTCTTAATTATGCGGGTAATTGACTAATTACCGGATAGCGGAATATTACCTAATTAAACTAATTAAATTATTAGATAAAGATCAAATACTCCCAACCCCCACCCCCACGTGGCAGCAAGACACCTCTTAAGCAAATGACTAAGAGTCATTTCTTATTAGGTGGCAACCTAATTCATTAAATACAAGACACTTCACATCTCATATTTTAAAGACTTGAAAAAGTAAAATGTTAGGCAACGTGATTCACTTCTATTATTTTGGATACAAGACTACAAATCATATTTGAACCTTTTCTCATGGCAACGTGAATTCTTACCAATTTCTTGCAAATTCCTACAAGTTTTCAACGAATCTCTTGTAACCAAACAATTCCAACGGGAATTATTACCACCTTAGCAACGGAAAATTTTTCGATTCTAAAGAAGTACGGTCCAACCTTTTTCAAGAATATCATACGGATTTTTTCCCACTCCAGGTATGTTAAGGTTATCCCTTATTTCTTTTTGGCATGATCCAAATACAGAATAAACGAGCAAACTCACGGTTTCCATAAATTACTCTATTCATAGAGATACTAGGGGTGTCTATATTCTTGATTCCCCATGTGAATTATTATTATCTTCTGTTCATGGGTCTCGAAAATACGTATGCTGGTAAAGTTTATTTCATGATATTAATCAGAGCCATAATGGCCTTATGATGTACCGAAAGATTTTATTGACGTATTTCATATGCATTTACATATGCACATTCAACCATGACTAGATGGCGTTATATACGTGTATATATGTAAATATATGTATATGGGATATGGGAAAAGGTTATGGCGTTATATACTCACCACCACCTGATCAGCTGGTATATGATGATGATGTTGCCTACAGTGGCTGAAATATGGATCAAATACTCCCAACCCCCACCCCCACGTGGCAGCAAGACACCTCTTAAGCAAATGACTAAGAGTCATTTCTTATTAGGTGGCAACCTAATTCATTAAATACAAGACACTTCACATCTCATATTTTAAAGACTTGAAAAAGTAAAATGTTAGGCAACGTGATTCACTTCTATTATTTTGGATACAAGACTACAAATCATATTTGAACCTTTTCTCATGGCAACGTGAATTCTTACCAATTTCTTGCAAATTCCTACAAGTTTTCAACGAATCTCTTGTAACCAAACAATTCCAACGGGAATTATTACCACCTTAGCAACGGAAAATTTTTCGATTCTAAAGAAGTACGGTCCAACCTTTTTCAAGAATATCATACGGATTTTTTCCCACTCCAGGTATGTTAAGGTTATCCCTTATTTCTTTTTGGCATGATCCAAATACAGAATAAACGAGCAAACTCACGGTTTCCATAAATTACTCTATTCATAGAGATACTAGGGGTGTCTATATTCTTGATTCCCCATGTGAATTATTATTATCTTCTGTTCATGGGTCTCGAAAATACGTATGCTGGTAAAGTTTATTTCATGATATTAATCAGAGCCATAATGGCCTTATGATGTACCGAAAGATTTTATTGACGTATTTCATATGCATTTACATATGCACATTCAACCATGACTAGATGGCGTTATATACGTGTATATATGTAAATATATGTATATGGGATATGGGAAAAGGTTATGGCGTTATATACTCACCACCACCTGATCAGCTGGTATATGATGATGATGTTGCCTACAGTGGCTGAAATATGGATCAAATACTCCCAACCCCCACCCCCACGTGGCAGCAAGACACCTCTTAAGCAAATGACTAAGAGTCATTTCTTATTAGGTGGCAACCTAATTCATTAAATACAAGACACTTCACATCTCATATTTTAAAGACTTGAAAAAGTAAAATGTTAGGCAACGTGATTCACTTCTATTATTTTGGATACAAGACTACAAATCATATTTGAACCTTTTCTCATGGCAACGTGAATTCTTACCAATTTCTTGCAAATTCCTACAAGTTTTCAACGAATCTCTTGTAACCAAACAATTCCAACGGGAATTATTACCACCTTAGCAACGGAAAATTTTTCGATTCTAAAGAAGTACGGTCCAACCTTTTTCAAGAATATCATATGAATTTTTTTCCACTCCATGTATGTTAAGGCTAGCCCTTCTTTCTTTTTGGCATGATCCAAATTATACGGAAGAAACGAGCAAACTCACGGTTTCCATAAATTACTTTATTCATAGAAATACTAGGAGTGTCTATATTCTTGATTCCCCATATGAATTATTATTATCTTCTGTTCATGGGTCTCGAAAATACGTATGCTGGTAAAGTTTATTTCATGATATTAATCAGAGCCATAATAGCCTTATGACGTACCGAAAGATTTTATTGACGTATTTCATATGCATTTACATATGCACTACCAGATGACGTTATATACGCGTATATATGTAAATATATGTATATGGGATATGGGAAAAGGTTACGGCGTTATATACGCACCACCACCTGATCAGCTGGTATATGATGATGATGTTGCCCACAGTGGCTGAAATATGGTTCAAACGGCGTTATATACGCGTATATATGTATGTATATTCAAACGGCGTTATATACGCGTATATATGTATGTATATATATGTATATGGGATATGGGAAAGGTTATGGCGTTATATACGCACCACCACCTGATCAGCTGGTATACGATGATGATTTTGCCCACAGTGGCCGATATGATATGATGGGATGCCCTCAGAGGCTGATGATGTTATGAAACATGTACCTATGCACGACATGACATTCATATGCATATGCATGACACTAAAAGTAATTTATGATTTACAAAGCTATTCAGGCTTACAGGTTGAGCCATGTGCTCTATATTTCTTCCATGTCTCTTATGTACTTATTTATGTGTCTTACTCGGTACATTATTCGTACTGACGTCCCTTTTTCCTGGGGATGCTGTGTTTCACGCCCGCAGGTCCCGATAGACAGGTCGAGAGCCCTCCAAGTAGGCTATCAGCTCAGTAGAAGATGTTGGTGCGATCCTCTTGCTTCGGAGTCGCTTGTTTGGTTAGTATGATTTAGACGGGTATTATTTGGTATGGCGGGACTCTATCCCGACCTTTATGACATTTATGTACTCTTAGAGGCTTGTTGACATATGTCGTATACGTTGAAGATTGTACGGCCTTGTTGGCATATGTTTTGAGTTTATAAATGATTATGTTGGCCTATTAGGCCCGTACGTCACATGTATATGATGATGTAATAAGAATGATACGTTATGTTGGTACTCGGTCGAGTAAGGTATCGGGTGCCCGTCGCGGCCCATCAGTTTGGGTCGACACTGCTAACCATGCAAAAACAGATGAAGGAGAAGAACGATCGCATCGAACAAATACCTGGAGTACCACCTATCATCAAAGGCATAGATGTTGATAGATATTCTCAACAACCTTGGAAACCAAGTGCGGCCCCCTTTCCTATACCCAAGAAGTTTAAAATGTCTGACGTTCCCAAATATGATGGAACAACTGACCCACACGACCATGTGACTGCTTTTACTACTGGGGTAAAAGGCAACGACTTAACAAAACAAGAGATTGAATCAGTTCTTGTCAAAAAATTTGGGGAAACACTTACCAAAGGGGCCCTAACCTGGTATTCTCTTCTCCCTGAAAATTCTATTGACTCTTTTGCTGAGCTTGCAGATTCGTTTATAAAAGCACACTCTGGTGCACAAAAAGTTGAGAAGAGAATGGAAGACATATTCAAAATAAAACAAGGAGACATGGAACTACTCCGTGAGTTCGTAGACAGGTTTCAACAAGAAAGAATGTAGTTACCCAAGGTGCCTGATAATTGGGTAGCCATGGCATTTGCAAGCAACCTAAACGATAAAAGCTCAGAAGCCACGAGACGACTTAAGGAAAGTCTAAGAGAATTCCCCACTACAACATGGAACGATGTATATAACAGGTACAGTACTAAACTCAGAATAGAAGAAGATATCATTGCTCGTTCGAGAGATGAAGATCATTCCAGATCCAGACGTCCCGAATCAGATAGAAGATTAGGTAAAAACAGGTACGATTTTTACTTAGGACCCTCGGGACGTGATATCCTCCCCAGGTTCGAAAACACTAGGTCGAACTATAGACCACAAGGAAGAGACATAGTCTCATCCTCGTCTAGATCCAGAAAAGATCGAGATGAACGACCTAGAGTTAGTACTCAAATTGGGGATCATACCTTTAATATTGAGGAACATGGGAGACAAGGTTAAGTGGACCAAAGAGATGCGGTCAAATCAATGTAGAAGAAACCCAAATCACTGATGTGAATTTCACAACGATCATGGGCACAAAACTACGGATTGCAGATTTTTACAAGGTGAAGTAGAAAATTTATTAAAATAGGGCTATTTAACAGAATTGTTTAGTGATAAAGGTAAACAGGCATATATGAGGAATAGGAAGGAGCCCCCAAAGCCTCCTTCTCAAAAACGAACCGTCAACGTAAAAACAACCACAAAGTTCACAATTACACATGGGAAATGGGCTCGTGAAAATATGGAAGAAGACGATATAACCTTCGATGATGCAGATATCAGTGGATTAATGCTTCCGCACAACGATGCTCTGGTAATATATTTACTTATTCATGACACTAACATAAAAAGAGTTTTGATTGATCCAGGCAGTTCAGTCAATATCATTTTGCTAAGAGTCGTGGAAGAAATGCTACTGGGGAATCAAGTAATCCCAAAAGCACGAGCCATATCAGGGTTTGATAACTCTACGGTTATAACAAAAGGAGAAATTAAGCTTAGCACTTATGCTGAGGGGGTGATCAAAAGTGTCAGGTTCTAAATCATCGATACGGACATGGCTTATAACGTGATCATTGGAAGGCCATGGATCCACGACATGAAAGCGATACCCTCCACGTTGCATCAGGTAATTAAATTCCCCTTTGAATGGGGGATTCAACAAAGCAAAGGAGATCAGCAGACCGCAAGAAATATCAATTATGTGGTACACTACAACAAGAAAATAGAGGTGGAAGAATTACGAGATAAGGGAATCTCCCAAGCAGGTAATACAGCCCAAACAGGCATGGAAGAAATTACTACCCAAATAGGTACGGAAGGTATTATTGCTGAAATAAGTACGAAAGAAAATACTTACGNGAATTGTCAGGAAGATTAGCCAAGTGGGCCATAGAATTACGTGAGCATGAAATAATCTATCAGCCTAGGATTACAATTAAGTCTCAAATATTAGCTGATTTTGTTGCTGACTTTAGTAATAGCATTGTACCTGAAGTAGAAAAAGAGTTACAACTCTTTAACGGTGCTAATCCAGGCCTATGGACCTTGTTCACCGATGGTTCTTCAAATATAAAAGGTGCCGGCTTAGGCATAGTCTTAATATCACCCACGGGTGAAAAGACACGGCAAGCTATCAAGTGTTATCCTATAACTAACAATGAAGCAGAGTACGAAGCTGTAATTGCAGGGCTTGAACTCGCACGGGAGCTCTCAATCGAGAAAATTTTGATCAACAGCGACTCCCAACTGGTAGTAAATCAGATACAGGGGACTTACATCGCTCGAGAGACTAGAATGCAACAGTATCTTGAAAAAGCACGAGAGCTCGTGAGACAATTCAAAACATGGAAGGTAATGCAAATACCTAGAGAGGAAAATGCAGAAGCAGATGCATTAGCTAACCTCGCAGCAGTCACGGAAGTAACAAACAAAGACAATGCAATTGTCGTCCAACTATTTCATTCAATGATCGACCAGGACAGGAATGAGGTAACTTTCAACAACTTAACCTGGGACTGGAGAAACGAAATTCTTAATTTTTTGCAGAATGGCACCGTACCTGAAGACAGGAAAGCAGCTCAAGCACTTCGCCGCAAAGCTGCACGGTACTGCCTTATTCGCAACTCGCTTTATCGCAAGATGTTCGGAGGACCCCTAGCTAAATGCCTCGGACCTAACCAAACGGAATTTGTGATGAAAGAAGTCCACGAAGGACACTGTGGAAATCACTCAGGGGCGAGATCCTTAGTGAAAACCCTAATCAGAGCTGGATACTATTGGCCTAAGATGGAAGAAGAAGCCGAGAACTTCGTATCTAAATGTGACAGATGCCAAAGGTTTGCCAATAACATGAATCGACCAGCGGAATTATTACATCCAATATATCCTCATGGCCTTTCATGAAATGGGGTATGGACATAGTGGGCCCTCTTCCCACAGCTAAAGGACAGGTCCGGTTTTTACTCGTGCTAACCGACTATTTTATAAAATGGGTAGAGGCAGAAGCGTTAAAACAAGTGCCAGAAAAGTAAGTTAAAAGATTCTTATGGAGAAACATAATATGCCGCTTTGGAATACCAAAGGAAATCGTGTGTGATAATGGCCCACAATTCATAGGCTCGCAAATCACAGAATTCTTCGAAAGTTGGCAAATCAAGCGGATCACTTCAACGCCGTACCACCCCGTGGCTAATGGTCAAGCTGAGTCAACGAATAAGGTCATCATCAACAATCTAAAGAAGCGGCTGGATAAAGCCAAAGGAAATTGGCCTGATGAGTTACCAGCGGTACTATGGGCATACAGAACAACTTCAAAGATAGCCACGGGAGAAACTCTGTTCGCACTTGTTTATGGCTCAGAAGCCTTAATACATGTGGAGATTGGCGAACCAAGCATAAAGTTCTCAACAGCCATGGAAGGTGAAAACGATGACGAATTAAGGACCAACCTGGACCTGCTCGAATCACGGAGAGAAANCCGAGGCATAGCTGGGAAAGGCACCTATGAGTTGGAAGCTATGGACGGCAAAGTTCTACCAACAAGATGGAACGCCATCCATCTAAAGAAGTATTACTTCTAAAAGAAAAGAATACCCCTCGTCAGGTATCACACGTTCAATTTTATTTGAACATTTAAAAAATTTACTAACATTTTTAGATGATAGGCACAAAGCTAACCCATCACCAGATGATGATATTAGACCTGCAAAGACGCGAGTAAATAACACAATTACCGGTCTAGGGTTACACTTTCTGATGGACGTTTTAAAATGGTTAAGCAGTCATCATCTAAAAAACTACATACCTTTGAGTCCGGAATGTTTTTCCTTTTCAGGAAAACGGCCACAAGGAAGAAATAATCAAGTGCTCGAGATTTTATTCTTCAAAGCTCAAACACTTGGGGGACTATAAAGTATGGAAGGCTAAGACGAAGCAAAGAAGACTATCAGAAAGTCAAAAGCTCGAGCCTGAAGTCCCATCTACCCAACGAGACAAGTGACACGAGCAGAATCGAAAGAAATCAAAAGAGCCATCCAAATACAAAACCTAATGCAAAAAGCAAAAACCTTCTAACATATTTAGGTTGAAAGGCAAAATATTAGTCATGATAAAGAAATGTACATCTTTATACTTATTTAAAGTTGTTGTAACAAAAACAATTAGGGGTAAAAGATCATCATCAATGTACTCATTCAAAAAACATGTTTTCAAATAAAACAGTTATGGATGAAAAGATCTAAATCCTTATATTTGTTCAAGAAACTGTTATCAAATAAAAACAGTTACGAATAAGAAAACATTTCCCTCGCACATATTAGAAAATTGTTTCCAAAACAGTTGCGGGTAAAAACCCCAATCTTTACAAAAACTGTTACTAATAAAAAATACTTGTTTCCTTGTATTAATATCGAAAAACTGTTACCTATAAAAAACAGTTATGAAATACAAGAATATATCAAATTTGTTAAACAAAAACAGTTGCAAGCATGAGTTTTAGACGATAATCAAACACATGTAAAACGTCATCGAAGTTCAAACAAGAAAAACTTTCCTTGGAAACATTCTAAAACATGTGTAAAATTCCTATAACTCTATTGCATTATCATGAAGTTGAGATGTCTTCTTCATGCCAATTATAAAGGGCCCTCTTCCATAAACTAATTACAAAAAGGCACACATTCGATATGACACCGTGCCTATTACAAAAAATGTACGAGTAGTCTAAAACATTCCCCATGCAAAACTCGAAGGTAAAACTAAAACCTCGAAAAATGAAGTATGCAAAAGACTTAAAGAGTGAAACAGAAACTCAACAAAAGTCGAACTAACATTTATATATTAAAACGGCTAAAACTAAGTATTAACTTATACTTAGCCGTATAAAATTTTTATATACATTGTGGTGCCCCTAAGTTGTCATTTGGGGACTTAAAGGAAATCCAAATTTACCCCCGATGGGACTGGGGGTAACCACCAATTGATACAAAGAAAAAAAAGGGATAAACCAACTAAATCTTTTCAAGAGAGGGGTTGACTTCAGTGGCAGAAGGAGCGGAAGCAACTGGGGATGAAGAGGCATGAGCGGCTGGAGTCTCACCATCAAGTGAAGAGAAGTTATGACCCTGTTGAGCCTTCTCCGTGGCTTCCTTAGTTTTGTCTATTTCATCACTAAGGTCAAAACCCTCTTGACTCATTTCCATCAATGTGTCAAGGCGAGAATTCATATACGCCCAGCTCACATCGACAACAGCCACCTCTTCCAAATCTTCATAATCCTTTGCCTACACTTGAAGCTCAGCTCTCAATCCGTCCTTCTCCGCCTCCGCATCTTCATGGGCGGCCCTTAATGGAACAATCGACTCCTCTAAAGTTTGAGCTTTGTCTAAAGCCCTACGAAGTTCTTCTTGAGTACGAGTGAGTGATTGCACGAGCTCACCTGAGTATTCCTCCTTCTGCCCCAACAAGTTCTTCAAGTCTCTAATCTCCTCTGAGGCACGGGACAGTTGTTCCGCGAACGAAGACTCCAGAACACTCTTATCTTTATCAGCCTGACTGCAAGAAGCTCTCTCCACTGCCAATTCTGCTGCCATGAGTCTCATATGCCGCTTTAAGGTACTCATTTCCTCTTCTAAAGCATCCATGTCAATCCTTAGGCTATCATATTGTGCTGTCCAATTCTCAACATCGGCCTGCAACTCTCTTGTCTCTTGGTCCGTGTTTGAAATCCTCTTCATAAGCTCC
>ML387123.1:10615-24697 GCA_005239525.1 Nicotiana knightiana | reverse complement strand
ATTCCTATATTACTTGTCGACCACGTACACTTGCGTGTGCATTGGGAAATCAACCAACAGGCAACATCTATATGCTACTTAAGGAATACTCAAAAAGTATTCAAGGATTCCTTTTCAATCAACCTCGAATACCGGGGGGCATCACCCTCGAAGGTTACCTTTTCGAAGAAAACAAATTATGCCAAAGAGGGCCTCGATAGGAGAATGTTGTAATAGACCAAACGGTCAAATGAACCGTGTCCATGTAGAATAGTCGAGCCCCCGAGGGAAAAAACATGTACGCATTATTCAAAGAAGCATTATTTATCAAAACACTTTGTGCCTCAAAGAAGTTTATTGTTTTCACATAAAACGGCTCAACGGCCAAATACTCCCGAACACTCGGGGACTATCATCGACAATCAACTTATCGAGTCATCAAAGACTCAAAATCATAAGACCTCAATGAGGCAACATCAAACTTATAAGACCTCAACGAGGCATACTCAAACTTATAAGACCTCAACGAGGCATACTCAAACTTATAAGACCTCAACGAAGCATACTCAAACTTGTAAGACCTTAAAAAAGTCATACGCCCGATATTAAGACCAAGGCTATATATTCTAACTTGTAAGACCCCTAAAAAGGCATACCCTCGATATTAAGGCCAAGGTTATCTCACACGGGGACTAAAGGCCACAGCCAAATATAAAGACTACGGTCATATGAATAGGCTACGGCCAAAATAATGCGGCTCGGAGACGTCCGATTTCTGCCATAAAACTTAAGGCCTCAAATACTTCAAAAAACCGATTAAATCAGGATACCCTCGGCATAATCAAAGGGGATTCAATAATATCAGCTCCAAACAATGTAAAGGATTTGAGAAAATCAACCTTCGAGAGAACCTCACGAGGTACTCAATTATCATCGCACATCGACTTGTAATCGAGGTTCCTATCAATCGAACCATCGAAAAGTCGGACGAGTATAAAAACATGCCAAGGCATAAATAAATTTTTAAAAGTCTTTAGCCAGAATGGGGAAAATTATAGCCATTATAGAGATCGAATTGACCCAATCTAAAAGAAAGCCTAAGGGTCGATTTGTAAGAGCTTAAGGGCCGACATGCAAGAGCCTAAGGGCCAAATTAAAAAGATTCTAAGGGACGATATCTTAAATACTAAGGGCCGATACCTAAAGGAACTTAAAGGCCGGAGCACACTGTACTCGAGACATCACCTAGTTCGAACTCGAAAGTCCCGAGCTAAAGTTTAGCTCGAGGATCGGACCCTAAGCGATCACCTATTACCAATCGTTGGTCAAACACGAAACCTATGGGTTTTTATATTCTAAGTTACATCGGACTGATCATCAACAACATCAAAAAGATGAAGGCGAGGCAGAAATTAACAACAAAGATGAAACAAAGATTTTTTGTATCTATAGTGAGAGTACAAAATATATTTACAGAAGCTCCCACATGGAGCCCTTACACAAAAAAGAAAAACAATAAAAGCCTAATATTCTGTTGGTGCCTCTTCCCCCTCGGGGACTTCGTCTTCATCTTCACCGCTCTCCGAGCCACCAGAATCCTTATCGGAAGTGAGCAGCGTAGCCGATTTCTCTTCCAAGGCCCTCACTTTCTCGATCTCGACAGAAATATCAAAACCTTTGGCATGCACCTCCTCGAGAATATGCCTTCGAGATTCCAGTCGAACATGGTCGAGGGCATGAGTTAGCTTGAGTCGGCTTCAACAGATACCTTCTTAGCCCGAGCATTTGCAGCAGCAGCGTCAGTCCGATACGAAAACATGAGTGCATCAGCTTCGGACTTGACTTTGGATAGCTCAGTGGTCGATTCACGTGAAGCTCCTTTATAGTTACGGCCCTCCTCTTTTGCACTCAGAAGCTGGTGCTCAGTCGAGGTCAGCTTTTCTCAAATAGTGTCTTTCTCGGAAGCTACCTCATCCATATGTTGCCTCAGTCCGAGGGTCTCAGTGTCTTTGACCCTAAGATCCTCCTGAAGTTTCCCCACCAGGTCATCCTTCTGCTCGAGCTGCAAGGATTGAATTGAGATATTAGAACACTAAAATGAGTAAGTGTAAAACAGGCCAGCAACGGCTATGTTACTTGCTCGATGAGATCGGACCGTTCTCGAGATGCCTCCTCCGAACGGGCTCGAAGGTCCTTAAGTTCCTCCTCTTTTCTGACATAGAGGGCCTTGAGGTCATCATGTTCCAGCATGAGCTTCCTAAGATCGTCTTCGCATCGGGCAAGATGAGTCTGATACTTGGAAAAAGCCTGGTCGTATAGCATCATATCCTGGTCACGAAGAAAGGAATTTAGAAAGGCACGAATCAAAACCCAAACATAGTTGTTAACAGACGAAGTATACCTGCTTTCAAAGTTTATCATCCTCTTCGAAGATAAACGAGGCACCGAGGTTAGGGCCCTCCTCCATCCCAGCAAGGCATTCTTCGAAGATATCGTTCTCCCCGTGGGATGCCCCCGCTTCAGGAGTATTCATGTCCTGGGCATCCCGTATCTTCCCTTCGAAAGAGGATGGGCCTTGTGGAGAATCACCCACATCGATCACCCCGAGTGGGTCAATCGGGGCCTTCTCTTTCCTTTGAGGAACTTCGGGGTTGGTTTTTTCAGGATCCTCGACCAATTACTTTTCAGCACAAGGCATGATTTGGTTATCGGTTGGCTCGAGGACTTTGCCCGAGTCCCCTTCAGGAATATCCTCAACTCGAGACTGGGCCACCTCAACAGCCTTCGGTGCATTAACCTTTGAGGCATCGGTACTACTTCCTCTCCGAGTTATTAACGGGAGGGCATCGCCTTCGATCTCATCTCCCTCTTCGTCCTCAGCTCGAAGACTCGTAGAAACTTTGGGAGTCAAAGCTACTATGTCGGTCTTAGACTTCCAAGCTTTGGCCTTCTTTGGTTTCGGGGACTCCATTGGCGTCTCCCTCTTTCTCTTCTTATCCTTGGCGGGTTTTGGGGTATCAAAGGCGGGGGAGTCCTCATTGAAATGACTTTTCCAAGTCCTACATAAGTACAAAGGGTTAAGTGTTCTACCAAGAGATATCTTCACTAATAAATTCAAAGAAAAACGACAGTATTAAAAGCTCACCATGGTTTTTGGCCTCCCATCGACCTCTGGCCAAGTCACGCCAGACACACTCAGCATATGTGGAGGTGGAATCCAGTTGTCTAACCCAGCCTGGGAGGTCCTTGACCGCACCGGGGTACCACTCGACGGCTGCCCCATCAGAAGGGAGTTAGTTCAAAAGAAGAAAAAATATTTGACTAACAAAGCATGTTCGATGAGTCGGCATTTACGGTTCATATTCTATTCCTCGTAGAATGGCATCTTGTCAGCAGGAATCAAGTCAGAGGTTCTGACTCGAACGAAGCGGATCATCCATCCTCGGTCCTTATCTTCGTCGATGCTAGCGAATAAAGACTTCGAAGGTCGACGTTGTAGCTTAATCAAACCACCTCGATAAAAATGAGGAATGTACAGTCTAATCAGATGGTCGAGGGTGAAAAGCATCCCCTCGACCATGTTCGAGAAGTACCTAATCAGGTAAACGATCCGCCAGAAGGAAGGATAGATTTGGCCAAGCATCACCCGATATTGTCTACAAAAATTGAGGATCACTGGATCTATCGGTGGCGAGGAGGGCTCTACGGAACCTAAGGTGAATGGGTATGTGTATACGCTTAGGAAGCCAACTTTGTACATGGTTATGTCCTCTTCAGGTGAAGGTATCTCCATTTGTACTGCATCCTCCCAATGGCAATCAACTTTTACTTTTTTGGTTTAGATTATTAGACTAATATATCGAGACATTGGTTCACACCATCCCGCAACCAAGGAAGGTTTTTCAACCTTAAAATTAGAGGATGTTTCACAGGGCCCGGGGTACACTCCTCAATACGAGGAGGTACTACTATTTTTCTCTTAGACGAGCGTGATGGTGAAGGGGCTTTCTCTTTTTGGGGAACGGTCTTTGAAGTTTTTGCCATGTTGAATTTCAGAGTAAGGAGAAGGAATTGGTTAAGAGATAAACACAGAGAAAGGATAAATATGGAAAAGGGTTAATGAAGATTTGAAGATGTGTAGAAAGTAAAAGTATAAAAAATGTAGGAATGGGGTATTTATAAGGGTCGTCTAAGTTAGAGAAGCTAAAGGGCGGCCAATGGTCGTTATCGATTTGTGGGTTTTTGAGAATTGTGCAGACATGACCTTTGCACAACCTTTTTATCACACCAGTCGCTGACCTCACGTGACTGATGTCATGTTGGGAGTATCTAAGAGTCAAAAATTCAAAATAGTTTCTTATCATTTCATTCTAAGAAGCGCGGGGACTATCTGTATACGGCCAAAATCGGAGGAGTCTGATTTTGAAGTCTCTGTTATGTCAAGCCCGAGCTTTAAAGGTCTCAAAGTGAAGTTCGAAGCTCAGTCTCAGAATACATACATCGAGAGAGCATATCGAAGGCTCGATACGGCCTACTCGAGAGAGCATATCGAAGGCCCATCAGGACCTACCTCAAGGCAGTGCAAAATCGATGACAATCAAGAAAAAATCAGAAATTCCCAAAGAAACGTGGTTAGGACGGATAGGATTTGAAAGGAATAGTACAACTTCGTACTAAACCGTTATACAGTTGTACTAATAGTATTCTTTGTCATAATTAGACATGTACCATATTAGGGTTTTCCCCTACTATATAAAGGGGACCCCAATCATTTGTAATGACATGAAATTCACTGATAAAAAATATTCTACTCTGCTTTTCTCGTTTGTTGTGCTCAAGTTTATTCTCCAACTTTATTGTTCATACTTTAATGCCATTAAGCTAACCTCGAGGCTCTGAAATTATCAAGATCGAGGCCCTCATTCCTTTAGCAGCATTGGTTTGGCTATCACATTCTTCTTACTTACACTTGTCATTTCTTGATTACTAACCAGTGTTGGAATAAATCACATATTTTTAGAATCACAAATCAAGTATAATTGTTAAGACCATTTTCGAGGTAAACAGTTTTGTTCGTGGACTCGGCGTGACCATTTGCACTTGGGTGATAAGGTGCTGATAGAATCCTTTTGATTTTATGGTCCTCGAGGAATTTTGTTAACTGATTCCCATTGTCGCATGCTATCTCGGCGGGTATCCCGAACCGGCATATAATATGGTCCCATATGAAGTAAATGACTTGTTTTTCTCTTATCTTCTAAAGGCCTGTGCTTCTACCCATTTCGAGAAGTAGCCAGTCATAAACAAAATAAAGTTAGCTTTAACTGGCTCCGTTGGTAGGGGGCCGACGATGTCCATCCCTCATTTCATAAATGGCCACGGGGATAGAACCGATTGGAGTTGTTAACCGGGCTGATGGATAGTTGATGCTAACCTTTGACATTTATCACACTTCCGAACGAAATCCTTAGTATCTTTTTCCATGCTATCCCAGTAATACCCCGCTCTGATCACATTTTGAACCAGGGAATCGGCACCGGAGTGGTTTCCACAAGTGCCTTCATTGATTTCTCGTAGTACGTAATCAGTGTCCCCCAGTCCCAAGCATACTTCCAGTGGTCCGTCGAAGGTCCTTCTATATAATGTTCCATTTTCATCGAGTAAGAATCGAGTTGCTTTGGTTCGGAGGGCCCTTGATTCTTTTGGGTACGACGAGAGCTTCCCATGCTTCAAGTATTCGACGTACTTATTCCTCCAATCCTTTGTTAGACTTGTTGAGTTTGATTTCCGCATGGACTTCTTCGACCACTGGCCTCGATAATCGGACGACAGTCCCCAAGACGATATCACCTTCTTCGACCGATGACCCCAGATTTGCAAGAGCGTCTGCCTCGCTATTCTGTTCTTGAGGTACATGGACCAGTGTCCACTCTTTGAAGCGATGCAACGTCACTTGAAGTTTGTCTAAGTACCTTTTCATTCTATCTTACCTAACTTCGAAGCTCACATTTACTTCGTTTACTACCAAAAGAGAGTTGCACTTTGCCTCGATGACCTCTGCTCCCAGGCCTTTGGCTAGTTCGAGACTTGCAATCATGGCCTCATACTCGGCCTCATTGTTAGTCAATTTTGAAGTTTTTATAGATTGTCTAATGATTCTTCCCATAGGCAGTTTTAGAACTATACCAAGCCCCGACCCATTCACATTTGAGGCACCATCTGTAAAGAGGGTCCATACCCCTGATGATGTGCACATTTTTAGCAAGAGTTCCTTTTCGACTTTGGGCACGAGGGCAGGCGTGAAATCAACCACGAAGTCTGCCAAAATTTGAGACTTGATGGTCGTTCGGGGTTGATATTCGATATCATATCCCCCAAGCTCGATGGCCCATTTGTCCAATCGTCCCGATAATTCGGGCATATGCAAGATATTTCGAAGTAGATATGTATTCAATACACATATAGGATGACATTGGAAGTATGGTTTTAATTTTCTAGATGCACTTACTAATGCAAGAGATAACTTTTCAAAATGCGGGTACCTGGCTTCGGCACCTCCCAGGGTCCGACTTACATAATAGACAGGAAATTGTGTACCTTGTTCTTCTCGAACCAACACGCCGCTTACCGCTACCTTGGACACGGCTAAATACAATATATTGTTTCATCCCATTCGGAGTATGAAGTAAGGGCGGGTTCGAGAGATACCGTTTTAATTCTTCCAAGGCTTGTTGACACCCCGGAGTTCATGCGAAGTTGTTTTTCTTCTTGAGTAGAGAGAAGAAATGATGGCTCCGATCTGAAGACCTCGAGATAAACCGGCTTAGGGCGGCTATCCTTCCGGTTAGCCATTGCACGGCTTTCACATTATTTACGACGGTGATTTCATCGATGGCTTTGATTTTATTGGGGTTGATATCGATCCCCTGTTTGACACCATGAAGCCTAAGAACTTGCCCGAGACGACTCTGAAAGCGCACTTCTCGAGGTTGAGTTTCATGTTGTACTTCCTTAAGATATCGAACGTTGCCTGCAAATGGATCAAATGGTCTTCTACGCACAGGGACTTAACTAGCATGTCATCAACATAAACTTCCATAGATTTTCCTATTTGGTGTTCGAAAATTTTATTAACTAAGCGTTGATATGTAGATCCTGTATTTTTTAGCCCGAAGGGCATTACATTATAGTAATATGTACCATACTTCGTGATAAACGAAGTCTTTTCCTGGACCTCTGGGTTCATTTGGATTTGATTGTACCTAGAGTAGGCGTCGACAAAAGTAAGGATCTTGTGGCCATCCGTAGCATCGATCAGACGGTTGATGTTAGGTAGTGGGAAGGAATCTTTAGGGCATGCTTTGTTCAAATCTTTTTAGTCTACACACATTCTAAGTTTATTTCCCTTTTTAGGAACTACCACTATGTTAGCTAGACATTCGGGATATTTCACTTCCCTAATGGATCCTATTTTGAGAAGTTTGTTTACCTCGTCTTTGATGAAGGCATGTTTTACCTTGGACTGAGGTCTCCTCTTTTGCTTCACCGGTTTAAATCTGGGATAGACACTTAGTCGATGAGTGGTTATCTCGGTGGGATCCCTGTCATATCTAAGTGGTACCAAGCAAAGCAATCAATGTTATCAATGAGGAATTGAATAAGTTTTTCCCTGAGTTTGGGTTTTAATCCCGTTCCTAGGTATACCTTTTGTTCTAGCAGGTGTTTGACCAATACCACCTGCTTGAGCTCCTCGATAGTGGACTTAGTCACATCTGACTCCTCGGGGGCGACGAAGGCTCGAGGGGTAAAGAAATCTTCTTCATCCTCGATCACCTGTTCCTCGGGCTCAGCCGAGGACACGGACTGTGATTGCCATTTGGCTACCTATTCGTCCTTCGACTTTTACGATGTGGATGGTGTCGATGTTGGTGCCAAGTCGTGCACGAACATCTCTTTGGCTGCATGCTGCTCTCCATATATTGTTTTCATGCCATCTTTTGTTGGGAACTTCATCATTTGATGAAGGGTTTATGGCACTGCCCTCATGCTATGGATCCATGGCCTTCCAAGTAGAGCATTGTATCTCATGTCACCTTCGATGACATGGAATTTGGTGTCTTGTATAGTTCCAGCCACGTTTACGAGGAGGATTATTTCTCCCTTCGTTTTTCACTCACCATGTTGAATCCATTCAAGACTCGAGAGGCAGGAATGATTTGGTCGAGCAGCCCGAGCTGCTCCACGACCCTTGATCTGATTAAATTTGCTCAGCTACCTAGATCCACGAGAACACATTTAACTTGAACTTTATTTAAAAGGATAGAAATTACGTGCATCGTTATGAGGCTAAGATAAGGCCTCGATGTCTTCCTGTCTGAATGTAAGGGTGTCCTCGGGCATGTAGTCCCGAGTCCGTTTCTCCCTTGTGATAGATACTTTGGTACGTTTGAATATGGGCCCCTGTGGGACGTTGACTCCGCCGATGATCATGTGAATGACATATTGGGGCTCTTCCGATTCATTTTTCCTATTTACATCTCTTTCTCAGAAATGGTTCTTGGCTCAGTCGCTGAGGAACTCTCGAAGGTGCCCTTTGTTGAGCAATCGGGCTACCTCCTCTCTGAGCTACCTACAGTCCTCAGTCATATGACCATGAGTACTATGATACTTGCACATTAAGTTAGGGTTCCTCTGAGAAGGATTGGTCTGTATGGTCTTGGGCCATCTGGCGTCTCTAATTTTGCCAATGGCTTAAACGATACTTGAGGCATCGACGCTAAAGTTGTATTCTGATAATCGGGGTGCCTCCACCAGCCCCGAGTGCTTATCGAACCCGGTCTTACTCATGAGTCACCGATAAATCTGACCTCGATCGACTCTTCAATCATTTCGAGGTATGTTGCGCCTCAAACTGTTCCTTCTGTCTTCGATATATGGATGATATCTTTCCTTATTAGGCCTCGGCTCCCTATCTGCATCTCTCGACTCCTTTGTTGGTATCCTGCTTAGATAAACTGAGCCCAAGGGGGCTCCCAACTGGTCGTCCTCGACCCTAATTTTCGACTGGTACCTGTTGTGTATATCCGCCCAGGTTACGGTGGGATACTCGATCAAGTTCTGCTTCAGCTGCCTCGAAGTACGGCCCATTCATCGGAGACTGGTGGTAACTCCATTCGTTCCAACTGGAAACGGGACACAAATTCCCTCAGAATCTCGTTCTCCCTTTGCTTGATTTTGAATACATCTGACTTCCTTGTTGCAACCCTTTATGGCACCAGCATGTGCCTTTACAAATGAGTCTGTCAACAAGGCAAATGAATCGATAGAGTTCGGGGGCAGGTTATGGTACCACATCATGGCCTCCTTGGACAAGGTTTCCCCAAATTTCTTCAGTAGTACAGACTCGATCTCGTGGTCCTTCAAATCATTCCCCTTTATACCAAAAGTCTATGTGGTCATGTGCTCGTTAGGATCGGTGGTCACGTTGTATTTCGGGATATCTAGCATCAGAAACTTTTTTGGAATAGGCTTCGGAGTTTCACTCGGGGAATGGTTTTTGTACAAACTTCTTCGAATCCACTCCCTTCAAAATCGGAGGTGCTCCCGGTATCTGGACGAACCTCGAGTTGTAGGTTTCCATTTTTTTATCCTTGTCCTCAATCATTTTTTCTCCCGACTCGATCCTCTTAGTGAGTTCCTCGAACATTTTCATGGTGATGGGTTCAGCTCCCGACCCGTTGTTGCTTGATCTCTCAGGGGTTGGTTCAATTCGAGAAGTTGTTCCTGGTCCTGCTCCGTTCGGAGTCTTTTGCTGACTCTGCAACTGAGCGATAGCAACTTGTTGTGCTTGCAACATTTCAAAAATTACTTGTAGACTGACTTCTCTTTCTTCTCGAGCATGTGTCCTTTGTGCGTCAGGTTGGTTCCTTCCGCGTACACTTCCTTCAATATCAGTGCCCAAGTTGACGTGCAAAGCAATGTGTGAACCAACGTCGACAGGGTTTGGTGATGGTGCTATACCACGGTTAAGCGGTGGCACATCGGTCCTCGAAGCTGTTGCATTGTTTTCTCCATGGAATCTGAGGCCGTCGTTACCATGTACTGGTGCGTTTGCTGATTTAGACATATTTTAATCCTGAAATCAAATAATCTCGGACAAGAAAAAGTGTGAAGAATAGAAGTGTGTTATCAGAAAACTAGCTGTAAAATAATCACTATTATCTTTAGCCCCACGGTGGGCGCCAAACTGTTTACCTCGAAAATAGTGATAATAATTATATTTGATTTGTGGTTCTAAAAATATGTGATTTATTCCAATACCAGTAAATAGACAAGAAATATTAAGTATGAACGAGAAGAAATGATGAACCAAACCAGTATTGTCAAAGGAATAGGGACCTCAAGTTCGATATCCTCGGGGGTCTTGGGGTGAGTTAAGAACAATAAAGTATGAAAAATAAATTAAGAGCAATAAAGTTGAAGAATAATTGTTGAGCACAGTAAACGACAAAGGCAGAATAGAATGTTCTATTGCAGTGAATATGATGATCCTTTTACAAATGATTGGGGTCCACTTTATATAGGAGGGGAAACTCCTAATATGGTACATTTCTAATTATGACAAAGAATTCTATTGGTACAGTTGTATAACAACCTAGTACAGACTTGTACTAACTCGTACAAATCTTATCCCACAATTTACGCCCTGATCCACGTGTCCTTGAGAGATTCCCGCTTTTCCTTGAGTGTTATCAAAATTATACTGTCTCGAGGCAGACCGTATCGGGACCTCGCTTCCCGAGATGCGCACATCCCGGCCAGACTTGATTCTTACTTCGGGGTTCCCTAACTCGAGCTCGGAGCATGATTAAGCCTTCGAAATCGAGTTATCCGATTTCGACTGTATACACACATAATGTGTGCACAGACAAAAGGTTAAAGTTAAAAGAAGGCACATACAAAACATTGTGCAATACCAAATTAGGAAGTAATGAAACAGAACCATAATATGTAACAGAACTTGATGAGAATGTCACGACCCGAATTACCCTCGGAACGGTCTCGTGATGGCACCTAGTCCCTACAACTAGGTAAGCCTAAAACTTGCAGAAAATAAGACAAAACAATAATGGAAACAGTAAAGAAAAAGCAATACTATAAAACTTTTAGCCACTCGGCATTTACAACTTTTACTTTTCCAAAACCCGGAACATCACAAGTCACAAAATCTGAACTACTGTAGCTCTATACAAATAAATAAGGAAAATGTATCTATATATCTCCTATATTTGTACTATAGTAGGAAGGGGACTCGTGAGATCCTGCGGACGCGGCAGAATTACCTCGTGGTCTCCTATGCAGCTGCTAAGATGCGCATAGCCACTGTACTGTATGCTGGAATCTGGATCTGTACATGGGGAAAACATGCGCAGGAAAGGGCGTGAGTACTCCACATTCGGTGCTCCGTAAGTGCCAAGCCTAACCCCAGTCAAGTAGTGACGATGTCAGGTTGAGGCTCTACCGAGTTTTTAAAACAAGTCAATTATAAATTTAAAACTGTGAAATATAGATAAGCAATGATAAACAGGATTAATGTAAACTGGAAGAATTAATAGCAGAAAGAGAGGCCTCGACTCAGCACAACATATATCTCAATAGTAAATAAGCAATGTAGTACAAGCGGAAAGCTCCCGGATCTCAGTTCGTAGTCTAAATTTAAATATGCTATGCAGTACAGGGGGAAAGCTCCCGGATCTCCGTCTATAGTCCCAATTTAAATATGCATTTCAGTACAGGGGGAAAGCTCCCGGATCTCGGTCAGAAGTCCCAATTTAAATATGAAATGCAGTACAGGGGGAAAGCTCCCAGATCTCCATCCGTAGTCCCAATTTAAATATGCAATGCAGAAGCATGTCGGATACGACTTAATTAAACAGTTCAGGAAAAACAACAGGCAAGAATAGAGTAAAACTATCTAAGCATAATGCAAATAGTAGCAAATAAGAGGAAATCAAGTAAGGACAGGTAGGCATGCTTATTCTTAAGCTAACTACTCAATTAAGATAGGAAATAGTAATATAGGAATGAGAATGAGAGATTGCATGGAAGAAAAATGGAACTTTAGCAACAATGACCCGTGTACACACTCGTCACCTCACGTACACGACGTCCACGTAATAAAATCAGTATAAAAGTGCCTAAGAGGGAGTCCCCAACACAGAGTTAGGCAAGCCACTTACCTTGGCTGCGCTAATCAACTCAATACCACGCTCTTGCCACGAATATCCGACTCCGGGTGGCCCAAATCTATTCAAATCGATTGCATAATGTAAATATCACTTCAAGGAAACAAAATAGCTAATTATTTCTAAGCTAACACGCGAAATTAAGAAATTCGCCCAAAAAGTCCCCCGGGCCCACATCTCGAAATCGGGTCAAATAAATATTTCCCGAACACCCATTCGCTCATGAACCCACTCGAACAAGAATCAACAAAATCCGACGTCTAAATCTCCCTAAATCCTCATATTTCTACTTGCGGAAGTTTCATCCCAATTTCATGGTTTTTCATCCAATTTCATTGATTAGATTGAGAAAATTGATAGAGATTATTGATATACAAAAGGACTAAGGTTAGAAAACTTTACCTATGATTTTCCTCTTCAAATCCCACTGAAAATCGCCAAATCCCGAGCTCACAATCGATTTTGGAGTTATGAATTTCAAACCCTCAGATTTTGGTATAACCAGCCCAGATGTTTCGCACCTGCGGTGTCGCACCTGCGAAAACACAATCGCAGGTGCGGAAACTTATTAAAAGACCTGGGGTCGCACCTGCGGTGGCTGGGTCGCAAGTGCTGCTCCGCACCTGCAGATACTCTTCCGCGCCTGCGAGTCAGGCCAGCCTAAGCTACGTCCGCACCTGCGTGCACCCCCTTCGCACATGCATGTCCGCACCTGCGGAAATACCATCGCAGGTGAGAGACACCAGAACCAGAATGGTTCAGTTGCTCTTAAAGTCCCAAATTCACCCGTTGGGCATCCGAAGCAACCCTGAGGCCCCCCGAGACCTCAACCAAACCTACCAACTGACCCTAATACCTTGTTCAAACTTGGTCGAGCCTTCAAAACACATCTCATAACATCAGAATCATCAATTATGCATAGATTCAAGCCTAATAACTTATGAAATTTCTAGAATTCACATCTGATGTCGAAACACGTCAAAACTCATCCGAATGACCTCAAATTTTGCACAAAGGTCATAAATGGCATTACGGACCTGCTGTCGCTTTCGGAATCCCATTCCGAGTTCGATATAAAAATTTCACCTATCGGTCGAAATCGCCGAATTTCTAAATTTAGCCAATTCAAGCCTAAATCTACAACCGACCTCGAAAACACATTCTGAACACGCTCCTAACCCCGAAATCACCCAACGGATCTAACAGAGTTGACGAAATTCCATTCCGGATCCGTCTTTACACAGCTCTAGCTACGGCCCGATTTTTAAAGCTAAATTCCACATTTATGGACTATGTTTCCAAAATCACTCTGGTTATTAGGGGATCAGGGCGCTAAATCTCAAAACGACCGGCCAGGTCGTTACATCCTCCCCCTCTTAAGAAAATCGTTTGTCCTCGAACGAGCGTAGAAACATACCTGAAGCTGTGAAAAGATGAGGGTACTGACTCCGCATATCTTGCTCGGTCTCCTAAGTTGCCTCATCGACTGGCTGACCCCTCCACTGAACCTTAACTGAGGAAATATTCTTCGATCTGAGCTTTCTGACCTGCCTGTCCAATATAGCCACAGGCTCATCAACATATGATAGATCCTTGTCCAACTGGACTGAGCTGAAATCCAAAACATGAGTCGGGCCACCGTGATACTTCCGAAGCATGGAGACGTAGAACACCGGATGAACCCCTGCTAGGCTGGGAGGCAGGGCTAGCTCATAAGCAACCTCCCCAACACGTCGCAACACCTCAAAAGGGCCAATAAATCTCGGACTCAGCTTGCCCTTCTTCTCAAATCTCATGACACCCTTCATATGCGATACCCGAAGCAAAACCCGATCACCAGCCATAAATGCCAAGTCAC
>ML387123.1:0-10310 GCA_005239525.1 Nicotiana knightiana | reverse complement strand
TTCTTCCCGAACCTCATGACGCCCTTCATAGGCGATACCCGAAGCAAAACCCGATCACCAGCCATAAATGCCAAGTCACGAACCTTCCGGTCCGCATAGCTCTTCTTCCTGGACTGAGTTGTGCGAAGTCTCTCCTGAATCACCTTCACCTTGTCCAGGGCATCTTGAACCAAGTCTGTACCCAACAATCGGGCCTCACCACGGCTCAAACCATCCCACAGGAGACCTGCACCGCCTACCATACAAAACCTCATACGGCACCATCAGAATGTTGGACTGGTAGATGTTGTTATAAGCAAACTCACAAGAGGCAAGTATCGATCCCATGACCCTCCAAAATCTATCACACATGCACGGAGCATATCCTCGAGAATCCGAATCGTGCGCTCGGACTGCCTGTCTGTCTGAGGGTGAAAAGTTATACTCAACTCTACCCTGGTGCCTAACTCCTATTGGACGGCTCTCCAGAACCGTGAAGTGAACTGTGTACCTCTGTCTGAAATGATAGATACTGGGATACCGTGGAGGCGAACAATCTCTCTGATATAAATCTCAGCCGACCTCTCAGATGAATATGTAGCCAGCACTGGAATGAAATAGGCTGATTTGGTCAGCCGATCCACAATCACCCAAATAGCATCATGCTTCCTCAAAGTCCGAGGAAGTCAAACCACAAAGTCCATGGTGATCCGCTCCCACTTACACTCTGGAAGCTCAATCTGCTGAAGTAACCCTCCCGGTCTCTGATGCTCACATTTGACTTGCTGACAGTTGAGACACTTGGGTACAAACTCCACTATATCCTTATTCATCCTTTGCCACCATGTTGTCTCAGATCTTGGTACATCTTCGCGGTACCCGGATGGATGGAATACCGCGAACTATGGGCCTCCTCAAAAATTAACTCTTAAAGCTCATCCACGTTGGGCACACAAATACGGACCTGCATCCTCATCACCCTGTCATCACCTATGGTCACATCCCTGGCATCACCCCGCCGGACTCTATCCTGAAGAACCAAAAGGTGGGGGGATCATCATACTGGCGCTCTCTGATACGGTCATAAAGGAAAGATCGAGCAACCACACAAGATAATACCTGGCTAGGCTCAAAAAGATTCAATCTCACGAACTGACTGGCTAAGGACTGAACATCTAAAGCTAGAGGCCTCTCAGCTGCATGAAGGTGTGCCAAACTTCCCAAACTCTCCGCCCGGTGACTCAAGGCGTCGGACACCACATTGGCCTTCCCCGAGGGGTATAATATAGTGATATCATAGTCCTTTAGCAATTCCAACCACCTATGCTGGTGCAAAATAGATCCTTATGCCTGAATATGTGCTGCAAACTCCGTTGATCCGTGAATATCTCACAGGGAACACCATATAAATAATAATGCCATATCTTCAGGGCGTGAACAATCGGTGCCAACTCAAGATCATGAACAGGGTAGTTTTTCTCATGTACCTTCAACTGCCTGGACGCGTAGACAATCACCCTACCGTCCTGCATCAACACCGCTCCCAGGCCAATCCTTGAAGCATCACAATAGACTATATAGGACCCTGAACCTGTGGTAATACTAACATTGGGGATGTAGTCAGGGCTGTCTTGAGCTTCTGAAAGCTCTCCTCACACTCCTCAGTCCATATAAAAGGTGCACCCTTTTGGATCAGTCTGGTCATGGGCGCTGAAAAGGATGAAAATTCCTCCACAAAACGTCGATAATACCCAGCCAAACCGAGGAAACTGCGGATCTCAGTAGCTGAGGACGGTCTGTTCCAACTCTGTACTGCCTCCTCCATCTTCAGATCTACCTTAATCCCATCCGAAGACACCACATGGCCTAGGAATGCCACAGAATCAAGCCAAAATTCACACTTAGAAAACTTGGCATACAACTTCTTCTCCCTCAATGTTTGAAGCACGGTCCCCAAGTGTTGATCATGGTCCTCCTGGGACTGAGAATATACCAGAATGTCATCAATGAACACAACGACAAAAGTATCAAGATAGGGCTGAAATATGATGTGCATCAGGTGCATGAAGGCTGCTGGGGCATTGGTCAGCCCAAATAACATAACAAGGAACTGATAGTGGCCATATCTGGTCCTGAAGGCAGTCTTCGGGATGTCCGGCTCCTGAATCTTCAACTGATGATAACCCGAATGCAGATCAATCTTAAAGAACACCCTAGCACCCCGTAACTAGTCAAATAGATCATCATTGCGAGGCAATGGGTACCTGTTCTTCACTATCACCTTATTCAGCTGTCGGTAGTCAATGCACATACGCATCGAGCCATCCTTTTTCTTCACTATAACACCGGAGCACCCCAAGGTGATACACTGGGCTTGATGAATCCCTTTTCAAGAAACTCTTGTAACTGCTCCTTCAACTCCTTCAACTCAGGAGGAGCCATGCGATAAGGAGGAATAGAAATGGGACGAGTGCCCGGCAACAAGTCAATGCCGAAATCAATGTCTCTATCGGGTGGCATACGCGGAAAATCAGCTGGAAATACATCAGGATAGTCCCTGGCAATTGGAACTGACTCAACTGTAGGGGTCTCAGCACTAACATCTCTCACATAAGCCAAATATGCATCACACCCCTTTTCAACCATCCACTGAGCCTTAAGAAAAGAAATGACTCGGCGGGGAGTATACTCTAAGGAACCTCTCCACTCTAACCTCGGTAATCCTGGCATAGCCAGCGTCATGGTCTTGGCGTGACAATCAAGAATAGCATAGTAGGGAGACAGCCAGTCCATACCCAATATAACATCGAAATCTATCATACTGAGTAATAATAAATCAGCTCTGGTCTCAAAACCACTGATAGCAATCAAACATGACCGATATACGCGGTCTACAACAACGGAATCTCCTACCGGAGTAGAAACATAAGCGGGGGAACTCAAAGAATCCTGAGATATCCCCAGATGTGAAGCAAAATAAGAAGACACATACAAATATGTAGAGCCTGGGTCAAATAATACCGATGCATCCCTATGACAAACGGGAACAATACCTATAATGATTGAATCTGAAGCAATGGCCTCGGATCAGGCATAGTACCTGACCTGGCCTCCCTTTCTAGGGCGACCTCGACCTCCCCAACCTCCACCTCGAGCTGCCTGAGGTGGTGGAGTAGCAGCTGGGGATGGAAGAATAACTGGGGGACCTGGTGGAAGACGTGGAACCTGATAAGTCTGAGGTGGTGCACCCCTCCTCACTCTGGGGAGATCTTTGATCATATGACGAGGGTCACCACACTCAAAACAACCCCTCGGAGGAGGATGTGGCGGCCGCTGCTGACTCTGAACTAGCATGCTGGACTGACCGGTGATATCACCTCGAGCAGGAGGCCCTGAGATACTGGTGGTTCATAATAAGGCTCCTGAGATCTAGGAGGAGCTGGAATACCACTGGATGCTGGGAGAGATGAATGAACGGGGCGACTCACAAAACCCCTACCATAGCGTGTTGTTGGTGCACGGGCTCCTAAAAAATGACCAGTCTCTCGAGACCTCTAGGCCTCTCTCTCCTCCCTGTCCCGGGCTAACATAGTCCCAATCCTCCAGGCAATACTCACGGCCTGCTGGTAAATAATATCGGTCTCCAGCTCTCTTGCCATGCTGGTCTAAATACTGGGGTGGAGTCCCTCAATAAAGCGTCGAAACCTCTCTCTGACAGTGACAACCAAAGTTGATTCATGGCAAGCCAAGTCGCTGTAACGGACTGCATACTCTGACACAGTCATAGTACCCCGGCGTAGCTGCTCAAACTCAGCACGCCAAGCATCCCTGAAGCTCTGAGGGACAAACTAAAGTAAGAACATCTCGGAGAAATGAGCCCAAGTAAATGAAGCTGCCTCATCCGGGCTACTAAGCTCAAAAGCACGCCACCACTGATAAGTTGCTCCCCTCAGCTGGAAAGCAGTGAAAGAAACCCCACTCGTCTTCACAATACCCATAGTGCGGAGAATGCGATGACACCCCTCGAGAAAACCCAGGGCATCATCTGAAGCTAGTCCGCTGAACTCAGGTGGGTGGTACTTCTTAACCTCTCAAGTCGGAGTTGCTCTGCCTTAGGAACAGCTATCCTAGTCTTATGCTGAGCTGGAGCTGCTGGGGGCATAGGAATATACTCTGGAACCTGCCCAATATGAACCTGCCCAATAAAATAAGTCAATTATAAATTTAAAACAGTGAAATATAGATAAGCAATGATAAACTGGATTAATGTAAACTGGAAGAATTAATAGCAGAAAGAGAGCTCTCGGCTCACCACAGCATATATCTCAACAGTAAATATGCAATGCAGTATCAGGGGAAAGCTCCCGGATCTCAGTTTGTAGTCCCAATTTAAATATGCTATGCAGTACAAGGGGATAGCTCCCGGATCTCCATCCGTAGTCCCAATTTAAATATGCATTTCAGTACAGGGGGAGAGCTCCTGGATCTCGGTCTGTAGTCCCAATTTAAATATGAAATGCAGTACATGGGGAAATCTCTCGGATCTTCGTCCGTAGTCCCAATTTAAATATGCAATGCAGAAGCATGTCGGATACGGCTTAATTAAACAGTTCAGGAAAAACAACAGGCAAGAATAGAGTAAAACTATCTAAGCATGGTGTAACTAGTAGCAAATAAAAGGAAATCAAGTAAGAACAGGTAGGCATGCTTATTCTTAAGCTAACTACTCAATTAATACAGGAAACAGTAATATATGAATGAGAATAAGATATTGCATGGAAGGAAAAATGGAATTTTAGTAATAATGACCAGTGTACGCACTCGTCACCTCACGTACACGGCGTCCACGTAACAAAATCAGTATAAAAATGCCTAAGGGGGAGTCCCCAACACAGACTTAGACAAGCCACTTACCTTGGCTGAGCTAATCAACTCAATACCATGCTCTTGCCACGAGTATCCGACTCCTGGTGGCCCAAATCTATTCAAATAGATTGCATAATGTAAATATCACTTCATGGAAACAAAATAGCTAATTATTTCTAACCTAACACGCGAAATTAGGAAATTCGTCCAAAAAGTCCTCCGGACCCACGTCTCGGAATTGGGTCAAATAAATATTTCCGGAACACCCATTCGCTCATGAACCCACTCGAACAAGAATCAACAAAATCCGACGTCTAAATCTCCCGAAATCCTCATATTTCTACTTGGGGAAGTTTCATCCCAATTTCATGGGTTTTCATCCAATTTCATTGATTAGATTGAGGAAATTGATAGAGATTATTGATATACAAAAGGATTAAGGTTAGAAAACTTTACCTATGATTCTCCTCCTCAAATCCCACTGAAATCGCCAAATCTTGAGCTCACAATCGATTTTGGAGTTATGAATTTCAAACCCTCGGATTTTGGTATAACCAGCCCAGATGTTTTGCACATGCGACACTGAGATCGCACCTGCGAAAACACAATCGCAGGTGCGGAAACTCATTAAAAGACCTGGGGTCTTACGTGCGGTGGTTGGGTCGCAGGTGCTGCTCCGCACCTGTGGATACTCTTCCGCGCCTGCGAGTCGAGCTAGCCTAAGCTACGTCCGTACCTGCGTGCACCCCCTTCGCACCTGCGTGTCCGCACCTGCGAAAATACCATTGCAGGTGCGAGACACCAGAATCAGAACGGTTCAGCTGCTCTTAAAGTCCCAAATTCACCCGTTGGGCATCCGAAACAACCCCGAGGCCCCTCGGGACCTCAACCAAACCTAGCAGCTGACCCTAATACCTTGTTCAAACTTGTTTGAACCTTAAAAACACATCTCATAACATCATAATCATCAATCATGCATAGATTCAAGCCTAATAACTTATGAAATTTCTAGAATTCACATCCGATGCCGAAACACGTCAAAACTCATCCGAATTAGCTCAAATTTTGCACACAGGTCACAAATAGCATTACAGACCTGTTGTCACTTTCGGAATCCCATTCTGATTCCAATATCAAAATTTCACCTATCGGCCGAAATCGCCGAATTTTTAACTTTCGCCAATTCAAGCCTAAATCTACAACCGACCTATAAAACACATTACGAACACGCTCCTAACCCCAAAATCACCCAATGAAGCTAACGGAGTCGGCGGAATTCTATTACGGATCCGTCTTCACACAGCTCTAGCTCCGGCCCGATTTCTAAAGCTAAGTTCCACATTTATGGACTATGTGTCCAAAATCACTCCGGATTTCATCACTCAACGCTCCGACAAGTTCCAATAACATAAATAGACATGGGAGAAGCGATTATTAGGGTATCGGGGTGCTAACTCTGAAAACGACCGGTCGGGTCGTTATAGAGAATTTGGAAGATTGACCATTCTAGGCTTGATTAGAGGTTTAAGAATAGAGAAAACTCTTTGTTATAAGTCATGTGTTCAGAAGCACCACTATCTGATATCCATGACATGTTACTGATATGAATGAAATGTGCAAGTGATTTAAAGAAAGTTGGTATACCAGCACAGGCATTGGCAAGAGAATCAGAAGTGCTTCCTTCTAGCAAATGGGCTATATTTTCTGGGGTAAATGACTGAACATCTGAACCATTTGTTGAAGCATTACCTCCCTGCTCCCCATTTTCATTTGCAACAAATGTATTATTATCTTACACTATTCCCTAAAACTTTCTCTGCTTTGTGAATTTGAAATCTGTTGGGAATCCATGAAGCCTATCGCAGCTTTCAATCTCATGACCTGCCTTCTTACAGTAAGCACAGATAACAGAGTTTTTCTTCATAATTGTACCATGCTTCTGTCCCTTATAATCATTATATTTCTTGCCTCCTGATTGATTTCCCACCATAAAAGATGTTAACTTACTTTGATAAGCTGGGGAAGCATGGATTTCCCTCTGCTTTTCATCTTGAATGACTAAGGAATAAGCATGTCCAATAGTAAGCAAAGGAGTGAACAACAATATATTGCTTCTAACACCTATGAAAGTCTCATTCAAACCCGTTAAAAATTGTAATAACCTTTCATCCAGGTGTGACTTTAAATTCTTTGCCTTAGCTCCACAATCACACGCACAAACACAAACAGAAAAAGTGTTTACAGAATTTAGTTCATCCCACAAGCTTTTCATCTTAGTGAAATAACCTGAAACACTGGAATTACCTTGCGCAATAGCACTGGTTTCCTTCTGCAATTGAAAGAGTTTACCTCCATTTGTCTGACCAAATCTATCTTCTAGGTCACTCCACAGGTCTTTGGCACTTTGAGAGTAGAAGACACCTTCTGCTAACTCCTTCGAGACTGAGTTGAGGAGCCACGACAACACTATGTCATTACAGCGGGCCCATGCCCTCTGCAGAGTTGAATGAGCAGCGGGAACAACAAGGGTTTCATCAATGAACCCCAGATTTTTCTTTGCAGACAAAGTTATGACAACAACTCTTCTCCGGCTACCATAAATTTTCCCATTAAACATTGAAGAGCCAAGATTCATCCCATGATAATCTGAGGGATGAAGGTAGTAGGGATGTAATGAATCAATCACAACACTGCTATATATACCATCTATAGCAGAAGCAGTTGGAGTTGCAGTAGGCGTACCAGTAATGACGGAGTCAATGGTTTGAGAATGAGTTCCCATTGAGCAAAAGAAAAAAAAAGGAATTTCAAATATATGAAAAAGAAGGTGATTGCAACAGATTTAATCATGTTATGATACCATGCTAAAATTGAAAAGAAGATTGTGAAAATTTTCTTCCGTGTATTGAAATTATGTACAGTGTATGTATATATACAAACGAAAATGGAATCTAAGTTGTAACTTCATATGCCACTTGGCACTACTCTACTTAATAATGTGTAACAACTTATTGGTTAATTACATAATTGTTATAAATAGAATTCTATTTAAGGTGAATGTCTATATTTTAGAGAGATTTTAGGGATTTTACTTGGTGGCTAAGTCATTCTTTCTCTATAAATAGAGGGGTTTTATTCTATTGTAATTGATCTCATATCAATAAGAATTCTCTCTCCCTACTTTTCTATGCAATACTCTTCTTCTTCTTTTATTATTTCATAACACGTTATCAGCACGAGACTCTAACCAATTGAGTAGAAGCTTTGGGACTGAGCATAAGGATTGTCAATTGTTCCATGAACTTCCTTCATGATTAAATTTTGGATTTAAGGTAAGTGTTTTACTTTATTTTTCTCTTTCAAATTCTATAATTTGATTTTAAATACAAGCAAAGACAATAAACCTTGATTATAACTCTAATAGAGTTTGCAAGAAACTACAACCACCCGGAGTGGTAAAATTTCTATTCCTTGCCATGATCAAATTCATGTATGATTATGAGCACAAAGAAGTGGAAACACGTCCTATTGAATTTGTTTCATTCTCATTCCCCTTAAGAGAATGTGATAGCAATATGTGTTAAGTCTGAAAGAAGATAAAATTATTACCGTGAAGGTATCAATGGATGTGGACGTGGCAATAAACGAAATTATAATCGTCATCATTGTGATAATGAGAATAATGAGGATTCTCAAAATAATCCTTCACTTTGTGAAAGTAATATTTGTCATCTATTTGACATGAGATTTTATAAAGAACATATAGATGATTATGGTCCATTCATGATGTGAATGTGACACCATGTGATTTATGAATACATATTCATTCTTGGAAGAATATGAGCGTGCTAGTGGTAGTGAATATACCACACTCACCTCTAAAAGGAGATTTGAGATGAAATAAGAAAATAATTTCATTATTATGGCATGAATGATCATTGATCACGTACCTATTGTGATTAGCCAAAATATTATGGCAATGTAATTATTACATGGAAAAAGTAATAGAAGCAACATATCTTGTCTATAACGATTTTGACCATGGCCATAGTGGTATAGCTTTCTCCTTGAGAGAGATATTCACCATATGGATGTTGATGAATATATGGTAGTACAAAACTAATTGAGATCTCTACAAAATCCAATTATTACTATTTTGAATGAATACAATTGATTATCTCAATTTATTGTGTTGTAGTAGGTCTCAAAGAAACTTATTGAGTTTCTAAAGTATTCACAAAAGCGATTGGTTATACGGAGACTACAAATAAAGGAAAGATTAAATATCTTCTATTACTACAACTTGTAGCGAGGTAATATGTATGTGAAAAGTTATCCGCTTTATTCTCCAGTTTGTACTACACAACTAAAAGAATACCACAATAAAGTGGATGTTTATTAATATAAAAACCCATCTCATAATAAACTTGGAACTTATTGATAATTGCACACGTCATGGTGTAAACCTGTACTTTATCAATATTGATAATTTATTCAGTTGGCATAATTGGTTTAACCATATCAATTTAAGTATGATGTGCAAAAATAAAAGAGAATTCACATGGATAAATATTAAAGAACTAGAAAGTTCTTTACGAATTCTCTTATGTTGCTTTTTCTCATTAATTAATAGACCAACAAAAATTGGGATTGAATCCAATAAATGCTAAAAATATCAAAGGTGAATATGGGCTCATTCACCTGCCATGTATACCACATAAGATGCATCTATGAGATGGTTACATGTGCGATTACTACCGCAACTTGGTGTTTGCGAGGTAACTTGCTCAATAATTTAATTTAGAGCATAATTTTCAGATTTTCTATTCAAGATAGTTTATCTTGATAAGTTGGTTTACATCACAACTGGTTTAGCAAAATGATTTATTGAGTGTCTCCACTTAATAGTTAAAATATTGCTTATGAGAACAAAGTCATTTATATCAGTTTGATATACATTATATACGAAAGTATATTACATTCTCCCCTCACAAGTGGTTCAGGGTCAGGAACCAAATAATTCTATCTTATTATTATTTATGTGCGATATATAATTTGATTAACACCATAATGCACAAAGATGAGTTCCCAAAATTGAGGAAGAAAGATAGTTTTTCTAACATGAGGGGGAGACAAAATAAACATTTGAGAAAAAGTTACGTGGAATGAATCATCATTTGTACCTCTAGATCCTTGAAGATAATATGAACTTGAAGTTCATAAAAAGATAATTCATCTGCAATATAATGCAAAGCATTCCAGACGCATTTGTTGACCCAATGAAAG
Source organism: Nicotiana knightiana (assembly GCA_005239525.1). Taxonomy (NCBI): domain Eukaryota; kingdom Viridiplantae; phylum Streptophyta; class Magnoliopsida; order Solanales; family Solanaceae; genus Nicotiana; species Nicotiana knightiana. The sequence continues at coordinate 179 of ML387123.1, read as the reverse complement.
TAACTATATTCTCACTAAAAATGCTCATATTAGAATAATTTCTAGAAGGACAAAGTCTATGGTCTGCTTAAAGCATATAGACAAATCGGTTTCAAATAGAATCCTTGATAAAGAAGATGAGCAAATGATCAAAATGATCATAATAAGGAGGCAGGTGATCTAGAAGATCACATGACATA